>JAMLFT010006251.1:0-16338 GCA_026544285.1 Pachyrhizus erosus
AAATAAAAATAAATAATTAGTTATTAAAAAATAAAAAAATTACCTTGAACTAATGTAAAATCAAATATTTATATAAAAATAAATGATAAGTGGAAATAAAAAGTTGAAAAAATATAATAAATTATTTTTTTTTATCATAACTTGATGAATCAAACGAAACCAATTTTAACTGATTAATTCAGTTTGAATTAATTTAAACAAAATTTAAAATTCAAAGCAAACTAATCAAACAAAATATAATTGGTTCAAATTCAATTTTTCTCTAAACTCAAACCAAAAACTCCTAGGCTGCAAACAACACACAAGGACTTATGACAACTCTCATCAAGATGTGACTTCTAACTAGGAACAATTCACTTTGAATTATTAACCGCCATAAACCTAAAGTCAAACACAATTACCAATTAATACTAATAGCCCTCCCATTTACATTATTATTTTCTTATTATGATATATTATTATTATATCAAATCTCTTTAATCTTAAACCTTAAAATCTTTCCAGTTATTAATACCTCTTCTATCATGCTCAACCATCATGAAAGAGCAACACCTCACTAGAAAAACTAGTTCACTTTAAGTATAAATTTGCTATTTAGACTATCTATCTACATTATTTTAATACTAACATTATTATCTATGAGCTTGTAGGGATAACCTATATTCAATTCCCACAAAACATATTCTCAGACAGGTGTGAAAAACTTTAAACACGATTAAACTCTCTTAAATTGATAATTAACCTCATAATCAATTCAAAAGATCAAAACTTATAAAAATATCTTAAAGTATTTGATGCTAGTCATTTTTTTATACAAAATTTTAAAATAATTCATCATTTGATATACGTATGTCATAATTGAATACAAAATACAAACATTTATAATTATTTTAAAATTTAAGTGACTAAAAGAGATTGTTGCTCAAGAAATTAAACTACAAAAGGACTCCCATCATACCTAATTTGGATAGTTAAGGAGTCTCTTGACTTCTCTTGGAGGAATGGTAGCAATTTCATGATCTCACCTGACTGGGGGATAGTTACAACCTACCTCCATGTGCATTAATTGTCATTGGAAGTATCTTTTACTTAGAAGGTTAGTTGTAATAACTTGATATATGATTGGCTGTTAATGTCTTAATGAGAACTTTAGTATTAGAGTATATGTGCTGTGGGTATGGGGTATGGCTTTGTGGGTATGTCTTAATGAGAACTTTAGTATTAGAGTATATGTGCTGTGGGTATGGGGTATGGATTTGTGGGTATGTCTTAATGAGAACTTTAGTATTAGATTATATGTGCTGTGGGTATGGGGTATGACTTTGTGGGTATGTCTTAATGAGAACTTTAGTATTAGAGTATATGTGCTGTAGGTATGGGGTATGACTTTGTGAGTATGTCTTAATGAGAACTTTAGTATTAGAGTATATGTGCTGTGGGTATGGGATATGGCTTTGTGGATATGCTTAACAATGTTTTATAAACTGGAATGTTTTCTATATAAAATGCATATAATAGGTCAATTGAGAGCTTAATTTTCATAGAGCAAAATATTCCTTAACAATTGACCAATATTTTGTGTTAACTTTTATTTTATTTTTTTTAAAATCTCAATCTTAAGATTCGAGGACAAATGGACATGTTAAAAAATAAGAGCCAACATATTCATAAAGAAGGAGAAATTCAAAGCAGAAAGAACAAGAATTGTTATTTTAAATTTTAAAAGGACAGTTCTTTTCCATATTAAAGATATTCTTATCCATAAAATATAATATAGCTTTAGTTATTCCAAACAATTTACACAAGGATTTTAAAGGAAAAAATTAACAGCTGAAAAAATATATCTTTTTTTTTTACATCTAATCTCATTCAAAATAACTGAAAATAGGTTTTATCTTAAAAAAAAAATAGTGTGTTGTCCATTTTTTTTTTTTTCTTTTTTTTATTGGAGCTGGCCGTCATACCTACTTTAACATTGACGATTGATGAAGAAAGATATAAAAGATATTTTTGCAATGGAAAGTTGTTTATTTCTTTCTATAGCAAGTTGCCTACAATTACAATGACGTTTGTGGCTACGCCAAGGGTGGACGGCGCATAAAACAATTTTATAATTTTTTTTTAATAACATTTTTATTAGCTAAACATCGCAATAAAGACAAACCAATCTCACATTACTCAATTTTAAAAGTGCTGATAGTTTCTTTTAAATTTTCTTTAATATCACCATAAAACTCAGATTTATGGATGAAGTTTTTTCGTTCTATTAGGTTGTTTTTCAAAATAAGACTTTAATGGAGATAAAATTAAGGTGTTGATATTCAATCTTCGTCATAACAGTTTTTGTATTATTTATAATTCTCCATTTTAAAATTCAATAATTACTTAGGAAAATCCTTGAGTAATTTTTTTTTGAAAAAAATAATTTTGAAACTGTCAGTTTTTTAAATTGAAAATAATAAAAGATCTATCTCAATTAATTAATGTTATATACTCTTAATTCATTGTCTTATATTCTTATGGATTAAAAAATTAAAAAAAATTATCAATTGTTAGTTTCAAACTTGCATTTGTTCATTGGTCAACATTTGTTCATTGGTCAACGCAAGTTGTGTTAGTTATTATCAATGTTACATACATAACCACTCAAACAACTGATCCAACTTAAATCCTTATCCCAATTTAATTTTCAACCATCTTAGACCTGCTGCAAAAAATGTCATGATTATATCTATTGGTAAACATAAAAATTTGTCTATAAATGATAATTTTTGACAAATTATCAACGAATTGATGATAAATTTGAATCCGTCGATAATTAGATTTTTTCTTGTAGTGATCATTCTCAAATTGTTGCTTTAAAAAAAACACATACGAGTAAAAATAACTTAATTATGATGGAAGAAAATGAAAAGGAGATAAAAAGATTATTAACTTTATAATATTTATAATTTTTTTGTTAATCATTAAACAACATAAATTTTTATAAATATTTATTAAAACATTATGTACAAAAGTTATTTTAATCCTTCTAAGTTGATGTATTATAATCGACAAAATATTTTTTAAAATAAAAGTTAATATATGTTCAATTGAAATTTTAATTTTGACAAACACAATAAAAAGAACATTTTCATTGAAAGTTTAATCTATGGAGCAAATCTACGTTGTTTTGGCTAACTATTTGAAAATAATGTAAACACTACAATCAAATTTATTATAATAATAAATTATAATTAAATGACAGAATAAAAGTCATTTACACTATTAGTGCAGTCACTATTTTTTTTTTCAATTTTTATTGTTTTTTAAATTAAAAAATATGAAAAATAAATTAAAATGTATTCTACAACAATGTGTTTAATAAATTACTTTAATAAACTATATTATTTTTTACATTTCATTTTTTAATCATGAATTCATTAAAAAAAGTTGACAGTTAGTATTATTAATCTTAATAAAAAATATAAACTCTATCTTAAAATTATTATTTATAATAAATCATTTATAATAAATCATTTATAATAAATGAGAGATATTTCTCAACTATTCTTGTTTTTAGTTTTTAAATACTTGTTTTGAAAATAGTTTTAAAATTTTAATAAATTTTGGATGAGTAATTAATTATTGAATTATAGAAAATTATTTTAGAAAATAGTTTTAAGAATAAATGAAGAGAAGAAAATCACAGTCCTCGGCTCCTCCTCCTCTTTTCTTCTTCTTTTGTCAATGGTTTTTATATATATATATATTATCAGGAAGAGTATGTCCTCTTCAGATCGAATATTACACCAAAATAGAACCCTATGGATTAGATGGCCCAAAACAAAAACATGTCATAAGTTAGACTTGTTACTTTCAAAGGCCATGTTAGATGGCCCAAATAATAAAAATATATTATTTATTTAACCAAGGTTTATATGAAGAAATTATACTTTTTCTTTCGTTTTTTTTTTTAATTTATCATACTATTCTCTTATTTAACAAACTTGAGAATGATTTTCCAATATATGATCAGGCGCTAAGATTGAGAATCCTCCCAATAATGCTTCTAGTTTTATTTTATTTCTTTCAAATTTGTTAAAAACTGCTTGTAAAACAATTATTTGGATGAAATATACTACATATATGGTTTCTTTCAGTGTCTAGATTATGGCACGTTTGGTACAAAAGAATGTTATATGTTCATAAATAATTATAAATGTATCTACTTGTTTTTACTTTTTTTTTTTAATTTTCAAAGAATTATATACTAAGTAGAAAAAATAATCTCTATTAAGTGTCTTCATTTATATAGTTAATTAGTGTCCTAATTCCCAACAAATACATGGGGTAAACATATTTTATATACATTTATTGAATTATAAACATAAAACCACTTTATCATATTCTTTTAATGAATCAAATTAACATAAAAGTATAAAAAATAACATTTAATTTGATTTAAATATGAAAATATAGTATAGTTATAATAATATTTTAACGACAATATAATTTGTTTGAATATAAATTAAAATAGGATTTAATTTGAATTCAAAGTTAATTAATAGCATACTCATAATAATTAATATAATTTAATTTTAAATTTAAAATAATAATAATTTTATATTTTAAAATAAAATATAATTTAATTTATTAAATATGAATTTGAAGATCATAACATACCCATAATAGTAATAATTTAAATTTGAAAAAATTGTAAAACTTTAAAAAACCAACTTCATTCTTATAAGTTGTTGTGTATGAAGTTCATTATGTAACAAGAAGAAAAAATAATGTAAAAAATGAGGTAGTTGAATGACAATGATTTTTGGTATATCACTTTTGTAATCATCTAATTAACACACATTTTTCCCTATCTATCATCTTATCTCATCATATAATCTATGGTAATATCTGTTATTATATATATTTTTTCTCTCTAAGTGTTGAATAAGTTTTTGAGTATCCAAGAATAATTTTTGTTAATTGAGAGAATGAAAAAAAGAAAGAAAGAGGAAAGTCTCACACTTTAAAACAAGTAATCAAAATTTATAATATAGTAATTAACTATATTAATTGTATATATGGGTAAGATCATTTTTTTATTAATTGTAGTTCAATGGTTAACTTTGGAGACATAATGTGCAGTTTCTTCTTTATTCTCATGCACGTAATTTCTTCTTAAGGAATACGTTCAAGTTGAGAGTTCCTTAAGAAGTCTTTCTGATCTGGCCATTTTTCCCAGTATGGAATCAAAATGTTGCGTCTTATGTAGATTTGTGAATGTTCTCTGCTTTTTCCTCACTCCAACTTCCTTATGTGGACTTTTTGGAAGCAAAGTTTCATATTATAAGAAGGAAAAGGTCGTGAATAACCTTTCTTCGACAACATATAGTTAGCTTTTATAATCTCTATATAATGTTTTATATATTAATATCTTTTTTGGGTTTTGGTGGAAGTTTATTGAGAGGTAAAACAAAGAAATAAAAGAACAAAGTTCCTATCAATCATGCTACATTAATTTGCTCTATTTTAGTTTTGTTTTTTGTTTTCAATTAATGTTTTGTTCACATTTGCAATCAGTTTATTAACCCTAGCTTGTATTAGTAATGCAACTATTGTAATGATTTTTGAGAAACTAGTTAAGATGCTTGTGAGCTTTTACATATTCGATAAAGGGGCAGGTTCCACATAATGACATTAATTTTTCCAAGTTATGAGTGGTTGTTAAATGGCAAATATTATAGATTAGGTGCAAAAGCTATTGTAAACTTCAATTTCTCTGTTAAACAAGTAGGGCATTTCTATGAAACGTATTTCCAAATTTAACCAGATTTTGGGTGGACCATATTTAATTGTTACACATACCAAAGGGAGAAGGGAATAGACTAGTTTTAGCAGGGTTTTATTTCAGGATTTTGGATGGACTAAATTGAAGTATATATTAATATATAAATAGAGGGTGAAAATCACTTTCTTTGTTCTTGTTATTAATTTCCTAACTATATATGTTTTTCTATTCTTTTCTTTGACTATGACTGTTTTTAGTTGACTATGAATTTTATTCATAATCATTGAATAAAAAAGTTTTTCTCACTATTTATTTCAGTGTCTTCTTATTTTAGTCTAATTTTAAATCTCTAACAATTAATAAAGGTAATATCATGTTTTGGTATACATAATTTTTAGATATTTTTACTCCTTAATTAATAAAGGTAATTGGTATACACAATTTATTAAAATTTAATTTAAAAATAAAGATAAAAATTAAAAAATTATAAAAATATATTGTTGAAAAATAATTCTTAAAAACATTTTTATTCAAAATAATTATTATGATTTATATAGAGAGATAATTTTAATAAAAAAACCAATCAATAAATTGAAAAGTTTCTTTATCTTTTAAATGTTGTTATTTAAATTTTAAATTACATCATCGTTTATATTTGACCTTTTTTAGCTTTCTTAAAAACAATAATAATAAAACATGAAAACTATTCATTTATAATAGGAGTTAAAATACTATTAAACTTATAATATTGTATACAAATTTATAAAAAAAATATATAAAAATTAAAATAAAAAAATATAATTTTTTAAATATATAAATAATAATTTAAGTTGGGATCACTAACATAATAATATGATATAGTTAATAGATAATCTATTAAAAAATATAAATTCTTTAAATATATTTTAATATTTTGATAAATTAATTTCTAAATTCATCCGAATCAATAATTTCTTAAAATTTAAATAACTTGTAATTGGGATGTTAAACATTTTCATTTCTAAATATATCATTATCACAAAAATAATGACAAATAACTTAAACTAGTTAAACATGCAAAGGTTTCTTTTAGTTTTACACTAAGATTATATATATAATTCAAATCTCCTATGTTTTTTTTTTTTGAAATTTTGTTACAAAATATATTATGCGCTTATCTTTTAAAAAAATCAATTTTATTTGTAACAAATTTATAAAAAAAAAAAAAGTTTTTTCCTTTTGAAAAGTAGACAAAACTAATTTTTAGTGTGTCTCTTCCTTTCTCATTGAGAAGTAATCTATTTATAAGAACAAAATCCATGAAAGTGTTGTCCCCAGAATGCCCATAACGTGTAGCAACAAAGAGAAAATAAAAACTCGATATCTAGAAATCTCCAACGGATAGAAAAAGCATCCAGTAAAAAAAAAATACAATCCCTTAAATAGGGATATTGTTACTTTAAATTTTAAATTACGATAAAAATATTTTTTTCAATAATAACTAACAATTTTGATTCGTAAGATAACATATACCAAAACAAGTTGGTTTTGGTTTTCGTCTCTTATCGAGTTCAATGGAAGTGACCTATTTTAGAAGTAATAGCTTGATCATATGATGCTTCCATTTTGCACTATGTATGTAAAACTGTAATACTTTCAAAGATATAATAATTACACAAATATTAGGATAAGGACTCCATATCTCTTTAATTTGGAGCAATAATTCTATACCAAATTGAGTTCTACATCAAATTACACCTTATAATTGCAATTATTTATTATTTTAGTTTTTAACATTAAATTTTATTAGTTTGATCCTTCATTTTCACAATTATCAGTCATTTTAATTTTTAACTTTGATGAATTTAATCTTTAAATTTAATATGTATATGTCAATTTGATTTTTAATATAAAAAATTAAATTGACTAATAATTACTATTTTCAAGGATTATATTGATTTAGCAAATAATATACTGACCAGTTATTCTAATTTTAGGATTCAATTGATCAATAGTTAGAAAAAATTAAAAATAAAATTTATCTTTGCGTACTAATATAAAAACTTGTTATTTTAAGATAAAGAATATTAATTCTTATTTAGGTTATTATTATTATGTTTTTAATTAGTATAGTTAATAATAATAATAACTTTAATGAAATCAACTTTTATTTAAAAAATATTATGATTGATAGGCCTTCAATATTTTTTTTTTTTACTAATCAACGTGTATATGATTTTGGATTAAAAAAATCTATGATTTCTTCTGGAACTGATGTTTAATTGTCAATTTGTTAAAACTTCAAAAAATTGTTTCTGAAAAGAAAAAAATTATTTATCTAGTTCTTATAGTTACATAAATTTTATTTTTTATTTTTTTATACTAAAAAATTATTTACTTTAATAGTTGTATAATCACTTTTAAATTATTTTTTGTCTCTATCATTACATTAATTTTATCTTTTAGTCTTTGTTATTTTGTAATTTTAAGAACTAAAAAGAATAAAACATATTTTTATATAAAGAATAAAATAAATAATTTTTAAATATAATAATTAAAAGATAAATTTTATATAATTATGAAGATTAAATTAATAGTTTTTTTCTTGTGAAAAAATACTTTTTAAGATAAGTGTTTTTTCTTTAACAAAGAGATAAAATTTTCCTTTTAAAAAAAAAGATAGAAAACTGTTTTTTTTAAATAAACTATTTTAAGATCTTAAATAATAAGCTATAAAAAAAATCTAAAATAATAATTAATAAATATAGAAGAATAATACGAGTATAACTAAATTAACTATTTAAGATCTTAAATTCAATACGAAACAAAAGAAAAAGAGATGATAATGTTATTTCAACCTAAATTAGGAATACAAAGTAGATTTATAACATGTATATATTGACATCATTTTAATATTAATGAATTAAAATATATGTAATTATATTTTTAAATAATTTATTTATTATTTAACTTTTTTCTATTATAGAAGACTAATAAAAAAAAAGAGGACATCAGTAAAGAATTGACCAATTAAGTTTATAGAATCTTTAACAAAAATTAAGTTTCATTTTTAAATTAAAAAATAAAGAAAAAATTGGTATTCTCTAGCCTTGTTTTTTATTTCTTATGTATGATCAGTTTTTTTTTTATTTCTTTGTTTTTTTAGAGACATTAAAGGATTTGACCTTTTTTAATTCTTTACAATATAATTCATGTTGATTTTAATTTTAGAATAATTGAGTTCTATTTTTTGTCTCTTTACTAATAAAAAAATTCATAATATATGATATTTAATTAAGGTTTAATTTATACTTAAATTTCAACAATTAATTAATTCACCAATTTGATTAATTTTCATACAGCTATTTTCTTGTTAAATATTTTAAAAATTGTAATATGTCCTAATATAATGATTGTTAAAAAAAAAATCAAGTAATTCATTAAAAATTAAATATCAAAACCATATGTTACTTTTGATAAAATTAAATTTTATTAATAAGCTAAAGTATATAGAAATAAAATTATCAATATTAAAAATATTTTATTATAATTTTAGTCATTGAAATAAATAAAAATATTTATCAAATTTAATTTAATAAGTTAATTTTATACATTGAAAATGTAATGTTAAATAAATTATTCAGCAATATCATTATTTAAGTATATGTTGTGTTAAAAATTTTCTTGAAGTAATTATTTATTGTGGGTGTCGTTGCAAAATAATATATGAAGATTATTTCTATTTATTATCCAGTAAGCAATATATTTATTTTTAGGTTTTTTAATTCATACTAAAAACATATAATTGATGATAAATTTAAAGATATATATTCAAATTATATTAATTCTTTCATCAATTTTAATTAGTTTTAAAAATTTGTAAATTAAAAATGAATTATATTTTCATTATTAATAAACTAAATTTTAAAATAATTTTCAAGAATTTTTTTCTCATTTTTATATATTATCAAAAAATTATAAATATATATTTTTTATTCCTATAATAGTAAACCCAATTTATTTATTTTGATTAAATGAATGTTTAATAAAAAAAATAACATATCAAAATTAATAATTAATAGTCATTAAATTTCTAATTAGTTGTTAATTATAGTAAGATTTTAAGTTTAGTTGTTTATTTTGTCATTCAGCTATCATCCTTTCATGAATTTTACTAATCAAGATTTTATTTTATGAATTTTACCACCAAAAAATATTATTTTTGTACATTTTATCATCCAACATTTTTTTTGCACATTTATTATCATGTTTTTCATTTTTTTTCTCAATTTATCATCATATTTTTTTTTTATTTTTGTGCATTTTATTATTATACTGGTAATAAAACAACACGTTTTATAAAATTAAATTTTTATTTTAATAACACATCAGCATTGATAAATTTTGAAAAATTAAAAAGTTAAATGGTAAAATTGATAAAAAAAAACTTAGATAATAAAAATCATGAAATGATAAAAGATTAGATGATAAAATTTACAATTAAGTCATATAATTAATTAATTTGATTTATTACATTTATTTTTCTTAATTGCATTAAATTTTAATCATCATGTTACCTTTAATTTGTGTCTAAAAAACTGCTTAAGACACATTTTTATTTTAAATATTTTTTAATTGGTTATCCAATTAATATTCAATCAAAGATGTTTAAATTTTTAATTATTTGCTATATACTATCTTGTTGCAGAATAATACAATAAAATTTTAATTTATTAATATTTAATTAAAAATATTTTAATTTTAAATATTTTAATTGATACTCAATTTGTTTTTGTCATTCTCCTTATACATTGAAATAATATTTTACTCTTAATCTCATATCAAATGCTGTAAAAAAAATAGAACAAATAATGAAATAAAAAATATGAATATGTCTAATGTATTATTATGTGATGTCAATATAGTATATTGGTTCCTTTATTTGATCTTTCATCTCTTGCTAAATTTATTACCTTTTTGTAGTTGTAAGAATTTTTCTCGTGTTTTTGCATAATGAGATTAAAAAAAAAGTAAAAAACCTAAAAAATTAGTAAACAAACTCATAAACATAATAAAATAAAGATAATTAAAAGTATCAAGTTAATAAAAAAAACGCATAAAAAATGAGAATTAGATTATAAGCCAAAGAAATGTAAAAGCAAGCAAAAAAATATTTTTTTGGGTGTTTGGTTTCTTTTTAGTAAAAGACAATTTTTTTATATATAAATCACGAAAAAAAAATTATTATCCATGAAGAAAAATTGGTTACAAATACAACTTTCCGTTTTATAATTATAGAGAAGTGGAAAAAATGAATTATTAACAAAAAAAATCAAAATCATCATAAAAAAAATCAATTTTTTTAGGCAATTCAATTGTAGTTTAATGAATCAAAATTTATTTATGAAAATAATTTTTATTATATTTATTTTGGTTAAAAAACTACAATTAAAATATTTATCCAAATAAAATTTATTTTTAACGTGATCTATTACCAAAAATAAATTATTTACAAAATTTAAATAAAATGAAATTAACTTTTTTAAAAAATTAAATCCTAAATAGTTGTAATGAGAAAAAATATGGACTTTAGTTATAAAAATAAACTAATAACATATTAACGGATAAAATGAAATTTTAAAAATTAATAATTTAATATAAAATAATCAAAATGTCATATATTGGTTCAAATTAATTTAAATAAAAATAGATTACTTTTCATTTAATTGTACTCAAAATAGTGTCTCTATTAGTCAATTATAATTCTCAAACCTATCAATAATTCTATAATTCTAATTTTAACGTAAATTTTGATTTCATGAAGCAAATTTTATTTACAAAAATAATTCTTATTATTTTATTTTTATTCATAAAATTATAACTAAATTATCACCTTAAATAAATCTTGTATTGAATTATATTATGATTATCTATATTATTTTAAATTAAATTAGTTCTAAAAATAAATATAATATTACGTTATTAATTTTTTATATAATTATTAACAAATAATTATAAAATATATCATATTTTTTTATATTATTCAATTAAAATACATACCAAATTGAATCTATATAAAAATAAAATAAAAAATAAATTATATTAAAGTATATATAAAAATTTAGTTACAAAATATTAGTTTTTAGACATAATTAGTTTCTGCCCACTAAAAATAAATTTCAAATTACACTATCATAAAGGTAAAAAAAAGTGTAATAGTTACCTTTATTAAAATTTAATTCTAAGAAAATATTTAAGATATTAGATTTTTCAATTTGTAGTAATAAAAACTAACATGTTTAGTATTTTTATTCTCTCATAAAACAATCAAAGGGAAAAAAAACTATCTTTATAATAATAATTATTATGTTTTAAAATTAAAATTTATACAAAAATTAAGTTTGTACAAAGTTCTAAATTTATTAATAGTTTAACCCAAATTTATAATAGATTATTTATAAAAGAGTAAATTTTATATTTTAAAAACTAATTAAGATGATAAATAATGTTATAAAAAAGTAATTATTTAATATCTTTTTCAATTTTAAAATTTAAATATAGTTATTTAAAACATAATAATTATAATAATTTGTAAATGAATCACATATTTCTGAAACAATATATGACAATGCGTATCATTTAAAATTTTATGTAATTGACATATATAATTTAAATCTTAAAAAATTTAATAAATAATATAGATGGATACAGACTTTAAATAAAAGATTGTTTTTATATCTATAATATAGATAGATGTGTAAAGGTCTCCTCATTAATACGCAGATTTAAACAAAAAAGTTACGTGGGGATTGAGAAATAATATAACTGTTGACTAAAACACACGAGACACAATTATATTCCATGTAGTACAAGGTTTCATTCTAGTACAATTCACCAGTACAATAATTTTCCTGATGTTAAATTGGCAGATAAAAACTGTTAAAAACTAGTCAATTAGTGATGAAATGGGAGTACGAACGAATGGTTGGTGTACTACATTGAACATTCTTATGTAAGTTTTACCAATGAAATTCATAATATATATATAACAGATTCCAATACAATAGCAAGGGAACTTGTAAAAAAAGCATCAAATGGATCTCCAGTAGTTTTGGAAACTATCCATATTAGAGAAACATCATTGAGTGCAGCGTTGATGAAAGTTAGATGCTTAATTTATGGTGCTATTGTCATTGACACTGCACTCAATCATGTTTTTCTGGCAATATGGATTGTGCGAAGTGAGAGACATCCATATAAGCAAGACAGGTTGTGTTTCTCTATTACTTTAATCCTTTTCTTTTGCTTATTAATTTGCAGGATTTTACCATACATATGAAATTGGCAGTCATATTTTCTATATCTTTTTTCCTATTTTAAGAAAATTTTAGCAATTTCATTTCAGGAACCAAATTTTTAGTTTGGTGGATTTCACTCTTCAGCTATTGTAATTTTTTTTACCTCTCACTTGAGTTGGATTGCAGGGTTTTTATTTTATTTTATTTATTTTATCACAATACAAGCAATGCAGTTCATTTTGGAATTTCTGTTATTTTCTGTCCCAGCACACATAGGATGAACTCTGGAGAAAAGAGATAGAGATAAGTCTAAAGCTGATGATAGCCCTGATTTATGAAATGGTTTTTGGGCCATTCTTTGTTGCCACAAATGCTCTTTCTATGAACAGCAATTTCGTGAGTGTCTCAAGATTATGAAATGTAAATTCCATTATTATTATTACTATTATTTTTATATATTTTCTCTTTTGAATTTTTGTATGCTTGTCTAATGTCAATGAGATTCTCTTACTTTTCTCCATTAGTTAAATTTCCCAATTAATTGTTCACTTAACCATAGTTTTTCACACATATATGTAACTTTCCAAGCTCTTTAACTGATATATGTAACTCGGTTTTTTTTAGCTCATTCGTCAATTAGAATTGAGATTTAAATGTCATGACCTGTTTATTTATGTTTTTTTTTTAAGTGCTTTTATTTATTAAAATAAATAATTTTTATATTTTTATTTGTTTGTCTAACTGTTTTATTTTTAAAAACGACTTTCTATTTTTTTAAAAAAAAAACACTTGTTTTTAGTTTAATAAATTGACTCAATATAGGCTGTTGTTCTAAGCTTTGATAGTTAATGATTGAGTCAAAGAGGACGATTCCATTAAGACATTTCAATCCCCATTATATAAGGAACCATTTGTTGACTTTAGGATAAACTACTTTGACATCTAAAAGACATTAAGAACACAATTTTAAATGGACCAATCATCACTAATCTTTAGAACAATCTATGACGATTATTTATAATTGGAAAATTACTAATCTTTAAAAGTGTAAAAGTAAGTGATATAAACTTTGTATCTTTTAATAAAAAATTAAGAATCAAATTATATTCAAAATATTTAATTAACCCAACTCAGCTAAGTGTATTTGATTAATAAGTCAGAATGTGAAACTAAATTGACTAAATTCTTATTTATTAACCAATAAAGTGTGTCAAGTTTTGATTATTACAATAAAAGTATAAAAATTAGTTAGAGATTCTCTTGTTCAACATCAAAGTTAATGAAGTAATAACAATAAATTTGTATTTCAAATTTTTAGATGAAAAAAATGTGATTCAAAAGAGATATTTTATTGAAAATGATTAGTTTTGTTTTCTTATGAATATTAATTATAGATAAAGTTGATATGGTTACCAAAAAATATATTTAAATTGACATAGACCCAAGTATTTAATATTTGATGTGATATTAATGTTAAATATTTCATATTTTTAATAAAATGAATAAAATAAGTGTAACTCAAACATGGCTATGGTTTAGATTTTAAAGAATAAAAAATGAAAAGAAAAAGAATTCAAGTACTTGAGAAAACTATCTAACATGGTAATGACACTCTAGGGAGTTCTTTTTAATAAAAAAATTTTCAAGTTTAACCCTATGTTTGGTTGCAAAGAAAAATAGGAGAAAATAAATGAAAAAATAAAATTAAATAAATAGAATAAGGATAAAATGAAAATTAAGGTTGTTTGATTGAGTTGAAATAGAATGAAAGAGAGAATAAGTGTTTGAATTAAAGTTGTTTGTTAAATATAAATAAATAAATTTGATACTAAAAAAATATCATTTTACTCTTATCAAAAAATCTATACATTTGCTACTACACACGTTACATCCATCATTTTTTACATTTATTTTCTTCAACCTACTCCCAATATACTGTAACCACTATTTTTCCATCTCCACCATAATCTTGCGCCCCCTCCACCTTTCCTTACTCTCTTGTGTTGTTGTGTTTGTTGATACTATTGTGGTTGAGGAATCACGGTGTTGCATTCATTGTCACGTTCATTGTTATTGTTTAGGTCCTCATCGAAATCATAATCATAGTTGCTCCTCCATTTGTCGTCACATTGTTGGAGGTTGGAGTTTTAATTCATGTCACGTTGTTAGTGGTCGAAAATTTGGATGACGTTGATTTATTGGTGGTTAGAGTTTAGATCAACATTGCATTGTTGGTGGTGTGTGTTTTGATGTGTGCCTAAATTTAGAGGTTGCACAAGTGTCCAACAATACTTAAGAAGACAACATAGTATTTATAATTGAACAGTGTCTATTTCTTCTCTAATTCGATTAATTGAGAAAGAAAATTTTTCATATAGACCCAATTGAAAATTTAAAATCTTCCCTCTCTTTCCCAACAACCAAACCACCAAAAATATCAAACTTCCTCTCTCTTCCTTCCTCTTCTTTCCTTTATCCCAAACACATTGCAAATTTAACTAGTACATGAATTCTATATAATGCATGGACTAATTTTTTATATGAAAGATGAAATTAAATTTTCAATTTATATAATATACAAAAAAATTATATATCCAGTTTAAAAATATTAAATATACAAATTGTTTTTTTTAAATTATTTGTTAATAATAAAATTTTATAATTATTAATTTAACTTAAAGTATTTTTCTTTTTTAAATTGTTCTAGTAATTTTAAAGTTAAAAATTCAATAACTTGATTATAAAAAATATAAATAATTAAAAATTAATAAACATAAATTTAATTATTTAATTATTAATTTATTTCTCTAAATATTTTTTCTAAGTTTAATGTGTGTATATGTATATATATATTGCAATTAAATAATAAAAGAATAAACATTAATCCATATACATCATTTTCTTTCTTTCAATAATTATTATTGCATGTAATATGTAATTTTAATAATATATATTGAAAGAGTAAATAAAATAATAATTTATTTTTAAAAATAAAAGGATGAATCTAAAAATAATGAGACAAACTACAAAATTAAATAATTTTTATCATGTATTAATCAATTTGTTTAAGCATTATATTTGTATTTATAAAAATAGATAATGTTTAAATATAAATTAAAAATATTATTATTTTAAAATTATTAATTTTTTAATTAAGTATAATTAGAGGTAATTTTTTAACGAAATAAAGTATAATAAGAATAAATTAAAAAATAATAATATAAATTGAATATATTGAAACAAAATATATTAAAATTAAAATTCATAAATTATATAAAAAATTAAAGA
>JAMLFT010006252.1:0-16337 GCA_026544285.1 Pachyrhizus erosus
TATATATATATAAGTTAAATAATCAAACCTAGTTTAAGTAAAAATATTTAACATATTTTATAATTTTTTTAGATCAAAACCTTTCAATTAGTGTATCTTACTTAGGGGTTGTTAGTTGTAATGGTAATTTTCTTAATTAATAAATATATTTTTTAATCAACAATGTGTTTCATTAATCAATCATTAACATAAAAGTTCTTAGAAAGAAAAATAGAAGAAAGAAGAATAAATTAAGTGTTCTAAACTTAATTTTAAATCCTTATTTATATTGATGCATTCTATAAAAATAATAAACTAGAACATTTAAGCCTTATGCATAATAATCATTAAATAAGCAAAACTTTCATTCAAAATTTTGGAAGTTTATACATTCTTTATCCTTAAAATCCTCATGGTTCCCTTCCTCTTAAGTTGTTTTACTGGGATAGTCTTGTGCAATAAATCTTCCATTTTCAACATATTCTTACAACTTCACAACATCCCTAACATCATGATTTAACACACTCAAAAATTGAGTCATATTAGCTTCATTTTCTTCATTAATTTTGGCCTTAATCATGGTCACCTCCATCTCCTTAAAACACTCCTCTATACTCCTATTTTCTTGTGTCATCCTTCAAAACTTTAATTGCAATCCCTTATTATAACTTATTGGCACATATATTTTTCCCATTATCCTTTTCATTTTTGTCAAAGACTCTACCATATGTTTTTCATCTATAACTCTTTTCCTTTGATATTTGTTCCACCAAATAAAGGCAAAATTTGAAAATTCAACTACTGCCAATTTCATTTATTTGCTCCTTATTATAATTATTATAAGAAATTATGTGTTCAATTTTAAGCTCCCACTATAAATAAGCTTTTGGATCACTCTTTCCTTTGAATGAGAGAATATTTAGCTTGATCCCTTCAAGTTTAGGCTGTCTTTGTTCTCCTTCATTCTTTCTTCTTCTTCTCCTAACTCCCTTTTGATTTTCATGATCTTCTTATTGTACTTACTCTATTGATCCAACCTCTCATAGAGCCCATCACTTTGTTGTTTCATTGGCCTCTCTAAATGTTGAGCTAAAACTTACATTTGTAATTGTGAAAATCCAATTGGTGGTGTTTCTTCTGACATGCTTAAGCAAACAATTTAGAATTAACAACAAATTGTAAACCTTACAACATTTCCCTCACATGTTTACACTTCACTTGTATTTCACACAATAATGACTTTTCTTTCAATGTTTATTCTTGCATTTTTTTTTCGCTCGTTCTCTAACTTAAGGTTCTTACAATAGTCAAATAATCTATAATAAAAAATCACCTTTAAAAGTAGTAATCACAAAGCTTAAAACATAATTTTAGCACCACGAAAGAAAAGTAACAAAAAACAATTTTACTACTAATAAACAAGCAAGACAAACACAAATTGTAAGGGAAAACAAATATTAGAGAAACACTTGAAACTTAGGAATTTTATCAAACATACATTGTACATTGAATTTAAAGAATAATAACTGCTAACTTCTTTTTTTTCTATCTCACTTCTTTTTTACTTGGTAGAATTTTTATTTCAAAATTGAAATATTATAGATTTTTTTTTTAACTTCTTTCCTTTTAGTGTCACTTTTTTTTTTTTACTTTGCATCATTTATGTTCCAAACTTGAAAGATCATAAACTTAAAGTAACGCACAAATGAACAGTAACAAAAACAAAGAAAATAAAAAAAATCAAAAAGTATCAACAATGAACAATGATGACGAACAATTACGATTAACAGTAACAACAAACAATTACAGTTAACAGTGACAACAAATAGTTGCAATGAACAATACATATAAACAATGCCCACGAACATTATGTGTAAACAAGATGGTGAACGATACCACTCTAAATTCTTGTTATAAATACTAAATGATATGATTCTAAAGAAGAATTGAAACAATAAATTGAGAATTTAAGAGTTAGGGTTTAGGAATCAATTGAAATTGAGACTTTTGAAAATAAAAATAAATAAACCTAAAAGATAAGGTGCCTAAAAAAAAATTGTTTGATAAGTCTAGAGAAGATTACCACAAGAACAAGAGAATTCTTGATAAAATCAGAAGATGCAGTGAAAAACCATAGCAAAGTTAAAACTCACAAAGAATATTAATAAATCATAATATGCTCTATTTTGAATTCCAAAAATATTTAATACAAAATTAATTTATGGATTCGTCTCCTTTAAAAAATAAATAAATAAAATTAAAATCTCAATATTACATACAAATCTATTTTGCCTAATGATTAAATGAGAGTATATTATACTTATGATATTGAGTTTTAATCATAACTTGGATTTACTAATCATGAACACAAGTTTGAACACAAATTTGAACTCGTGTCCACATTAAAAATATATAACTAATATTTTTACTAATATAGAACCTTTATTTTATGTATACATTCAATGATTTAAAAAATAAATTTAAAAGTAATGGAAATATATTGATTGATTTGAATGCAATAAAACTTAGAATAAATTTTTTTATTTTAATAATTATTGATACATTATTTTTTTTACCAAAATATTTTTATTATATTTATAAGCAATTACTTTGATTTATATTTGAAAATAAAAAAATATATAACATAGTCTTGTTGACTTAAACAAAAATGATTTATCATTTTTTAATTATATTATATAAGTTCAAATAATGACATTTTTTAATTAATGTGAATTACTTATTTTCTTTATAATGGAAATAATAATCAGTTTTTTTTATGTTTATATGTAATTTTTTTAATAAAATAAATAATTTTTTAATATTTTTATGTGTTTTTCTAAATTGTTTATTTTTAAATAATAAGCAATTTTACTATTTTATTTAGGAAACAAAAATCATATCTACATCTTAAAAAATTGATAATTTAAAAAAAAATTATATTAATGCTTATTTTAAATTTAAATAAAATGATTTTATATTTTTTTATAAAAAAAAAAATAATTACATAATGTGATTCAAAATATTTTTATTAATATTTCATTTTGAAATTATGTTTATATATGAAAAATAATATTTGAACTTGATTCATCTAAAGTGAATAAAAATAACAATAATATAAGAATGAATAGCTTAAGTATATGAAAGGAGATGTAATTTGAATTTTGTTTAGATCTTTCTTCATTTAATTACAAGAGAAGAAATACAAGGAAGCACTTAGTAGCCTGACTCAATTAACTTGTCGTATACATTGAAAAAATTACATAACAATAAAGTTTAATTTTGATTTGTTTTTTTGCACGTTTTAATTTTGATTTTGAATTTAAAATTTAAATTTGAACAATAAAATTAATTCAAATTTAATTAAATAAAATCATATTAAATTTGTTTAGATTAATTTATATTTTATTATATAATATTTTAGTAGATTTGAATATATTATATTAAATTTGTTGGGATAATATTTTATTATATTTAATTAAATTTATTAAAATTTTATTTTTAGATTTATTTTAGGGTTGATTTAGTCTTTAATTACAAACAAGCATAAGATTTGTACAAATTGTAGATCTTTCTTGGTTAATAAGTTATTGAGTTAAGTTGATGCATTATTGATAATAAAACAGTTATAAAGTAATTTTAATTGCTATTAAGAAAATTAATGCTTGATATTCTAATACATTCATTTATGTATTATTATGTATATAAATACAATGTTAATTGATGATTGACTAGTTTGACTCTTTTTAAGATATGTTAATTTTATAACAGACAAATAATATATTTTTTAAAATAAGTGTTAAGGTAAAAATTTACACATATTTTATATTAAAAGTATTTTTATTAGTGTGTTCATGTCCTAATAATAATTATAATTATTAGTTATTTTGATAAAGTATTCTCATTATATATAA
This sequence comes from Pachyrhizus erosus, assembly GCA_026544285.1. NCBI lineage: Eukaryota > Viridiplantae > Streptophyta > Magnoliopsida > Fabales > Fabaceae > Pachyrhizus > Pachyrhizus erosus. The sequence goes on from JAMLFT010006252.1 coordinate 3,891, forward strand.
TAATATACTGTATACTGGTTACTTAAATTTTTTTAAAAATAAGAATTAATCGAAAAATACAGTAAAATTATATAACATAATAATATAAAAAGTTATAAATTGTGAATATTACATTAGTATTTAAAACATTTGGAATTTAAAAATTAACCCAAATTATTACAGTTACAAATACAACAGTAGAGAGGAAGCAGCTCCTAAAGCAAAGCAAAGCAAACCCTGGAACCCTGGAACCCTGGAATGGAGGAGGAGAGAGAGAAATCCGAAAAGAGAAGCAGAGATCGTTACTCGGAACGGCATCGGGGCTCCGATGAGCACCGCCATCATCGATCGGACAGGAATCACAAGCGCAGGGATAGGGCTTCCGAAAGAGAGAGTAGGTCCAAGGTGGAACTGCCACACTCCTCGCATTCTCATAAGCGGAAGGAGAGAGACCACTGCGAGGAGAGAGACTTAGAGGATAAGAAAATTAGGGTTTCCGAACGGAGAAAGTTTGGGGATAAAGCCAAAAAGGAAGAGGAGGAAGACGGTGATGATAATGTTAGAGGCATTAACCAGACCAATGACAAGGAGGAAGTCATCAATGATGCCCTTGCCCCTGCTTCTGCATCTCTCCAAAACGTCAGTTTCTTTCCTTCTTGCTTTCTCATATATGGGTGCTCAACTAGAATGGGGTTGCTAGTTTGCTTCAGCAGCAACTATCAGATAATCCTTCTAGTCCATCTCATGTATCCATATGCATTTTAATTATTTTTGTTTCTGTTCTGCGTTTCTTAATTCCTTTGTTTTCTGTTAATTCATCCTGTTGGAGGGACACCCATTCACTGGCGTTTTATTCTTTCTCTTTCAGGGTACATTGGTATCACCTGCTGTGGCACCCGCCAGTGTGCCTGATACATCTTTGGCCCCTCCTTCTTCCTTTCCTATCAAGGTATCTTCGAATTTTACCACAAATGAAAATAAGGGTCTTAGTATTACCAGGTCTCATGAGGTTACTGGAAAATCTAGTACAGATGGGCCATCTTCAACTGCTGGAAAAACTGGAAGCCTCTCTATTGATGCCCTAGCTAAGGCTAAGAAAGCTTTACAAATGCAGAAAGAGTTGTCAGAAAAGCTGAAAAAAATTCCTCAGGTATGTTAATGCTGGCCATTTTCTATTTATAATTATCTCTTGTCAGCTGGATATTTCTCTTTAATAGCTGCCAGACAATACTGATTTATTTTATTGTAGCTATACTTGTTCCTCTGAATGTGTTCATTGCCGTGCTTTGGTTGTGCAGTTGAATAAGAGTTCTACCCAAAATTTGCAAGGAAGCTCAAACTTGGGTTCAAAAAGTGAATCTACAGTGCCCTCTCCCACTGCTGAAGTAGCATCAAAAACTTCCACCTCAACTGCTTCTGTTGCTTACGCAAATCTTCTAGCTAGTGGCACTAGTGCTACTGATATTGCTACTCTACCCAACTTGGAAGCTGTCAGGCGTGCTCAAGAACTTGCTGCCAGGCTGGGATATCGTCCAGATCCACAATTTGCTCCTCTAATAAATACGTTTCCTGGTCAGATGGTAACAGAAGTTGCTATCCCACAGAAACCCACCAAGGCCCCTGTTCTTCGTCTTGATGCTCAGGGACGGGAAATAGATGAACATGGAAATGTTGTTAATGTGACTAAGCCCAGCAACCTTAGCACTTTAAAGGTGTGCTGTTTTCTTTGTTGTCGATTTTTGATTAGTTTTTTTTTTCCTATTTGGGATTCTTGTCATGATGCTAGAGTCTGCATTTGAACATTCCAGGTCAACATTAACAAACAGAAGAAAGATGCGTTTGAAATACTAAAACCTGTATTGGATGTTGATCCTGAATCTAATCCTCATTTTGATGCAAGGATGGGTATCAACAAAACTAAGCTTCTGCGACCCAAGAGGATGAATTTCCAGTTCGTGGAGGAAGGGAAATGGTCAAGAGATGCTGAATCAATAAAATTGAAGGTATCTTTATCTGTCCATCCCCTTCTCTCAGTCCCACTCTTTAGAGACTTTCCCTATTATTTAATTCTTTAAAATTGCCTTGTATGTGCTGTGACAGCTTGTTATTATTAGAAATATAGGAAATTAGTTGGCTATATAAACCCATTGTACTCTTTGTAATCTCACTTTTCTCATTGTAATTCACTTATATTTTGAGTACCTAATATTTTTCTCTTCTTTTCTCCTCTGAAACCATGTTAGGGCATTGACATCCACCATGATTATTTTTTTTTTTCTGTTGCTTTGTTCGTATTTTATTTTATTTTCTATTCATCCTCAATTACTAATATTAATCATCTTTCCTAGTGGGGTAACGTTGTGTTGTTGTTATTGTATATGTATTCATCATTTCCTTTTCCATTTTCTTTCCTGAGAAAATCCAATCTGTTACTATCTTTCACTTACTCCCATTTTCTCCCCCTTCTGCTATTTGAATTATTGTGTGTGTTACCAATTTATTCTTCCCCAAAATAAAATCAAATCCTAATCCTATACCTTATGGATTCTACTCATGTCTTTGAGGGTTGGTTTTACTTTTGCTGCTGCTTCTTTCCTCTGAACTCTTGTCGCGCAGCACAGAGGCATTGTCATTGGGAATGATGCCGTATTTGCGTTTTCTGGCCATCATTGGCCAGAAATCAAGAAATTAAACCTAAGAAAGCTTCTCCGCGTCAACCATATCACAACCCACCAATTGGGTTCTTGGTTTGTAACCATTGCTGCCATGCTCAGCTGTGGGTAGCTATTTCTGGCCTTTGCGGAGTATGGATCTGTTTATGACATGCTGGTTTTTGGTTTTGCCCAATACACGTTCAATTTTTTGGTTTTCTGTTCATACAACGGGTCAGTTTCCTTGTTTGTGATTCTTGGTTACGTCATGGCTTCTGATCTAATTTTGATATTTGATTCTGTGAATTGCTATTTTGCCTTCTATTGGTTCCAGAGGGAAAATTGAGAGAAGAAATATAGGACTGTCATCATGTGCTGGTTTTGGAAGTCAGTGATTTCTTCTTCATATGGTCCATTGCACTGTCTCTTGTTGGTGTATGAGTATTGATAATCAATTGTGGAGATTCGGTCCACAACCATGGCCATCATTGCATAGTATCTACCTTGCTGTAGATATTACTTTTCTGGTTGTAGCTTTTCATGCACACCAAGTGTTTGGTATTTTGCTTCATTGTTGTTTTGATGTTGTTTAGCTTCTGTCTTCTAAGATGGTTAAGCTTTGAGATGTTTTGCTTCTACTTTTAATGGTTAAGTTCTGTTGCTTCTGCCTTATGGTGGTTAAGCATTTATCTTTGTTTTGCTTCTGCCTTTTGGGTGGTTAAGCATGCGTGTTTGCTATTGTTAATTGGTTATGCCTTTGAGTTGTGGCTTTTGCTTAATGGTTAAGCCTTTTTCCTATTGGCTTGGATGGTTTTAGTTATTGATTTATCTCTTTTAGCCGGTGTATTTCCATCACTGTTCATTGTCTTTCTCTTTGGTTTGTACTTGTATTGTCTATCCCAAGTTGGAAGTGTTGTGAACACTTGTAAGCTTATTATGCCCTTTGTAATCTCACTTTTCTCATTCTAATACACTTCTATTTTGAGTATAATATTTTTCTCTCTTTTTATCCTCTGAAACCATGTTTCCTGACAGTTATTATTATTTGGCTCATGCAGAGTCAATTTGGAGAAGCTCAAGCAAAAGAGCACAAGGCCAAACAAGCACAGTTGGCAAAGGCAAAGGCTGCTCCTGATATAAATCCAAACTTAATAGAAATAACAGAGAGAGTTGTAATTAAAGAAAAACTCAAGGACCAAATTCCAGAAATTGAATGGTGGTAAGTTTATGCCTACCTGAACTACTGCTTTCGATTTATGTTTGTAAAAGGGTAATGATTGCTTTTAAGGGTGTTATTTGAATGTCACAAATTTTAGCAATTCAGATTAAGCAAATAACTTTATATGCTGCTGTTTAAGATTTCAAATAGTTATGACCTTGTGTTCTTTTTTCTGTTTGTAATGATAACTATAATCATATTAGAAGAAGATACAAAGTGACATAAACCAGCCTGGCAGTTTAAAAACGGACTGCTAGAGTCCTGGATGAATAGAAAGTATGAAAAACACCATTGATAGTTGGTAAATTGAACCTGACAATGAACATTTGACAGTGTATCTATTTGTGAATCTAGTATTGCCTGGTTCAAATGGATTCATATTTATTCAATTAACTATTTGAATTTATCAGGGACATACCTCTTCTGCATTCTGGAAATTATGGTGATGTTGATAATGGGACCATAGGTGAAGATAAACTGAAAATGGAAAAGATCACTTTTTATGTGGAGCATCCTCGTCCAATCGAACCTCTTGCTGAGCCTGCCCCTCCACCCCCTCAACCACTCAAGCTAACTAAGCAAGAACAGAAGAAACTCCGGACACAAAGACGTATAGCTAAGGAGAAAGAGCGACAGGAGATGATTAGACAGGGTGTTATAGAACCACCAAAACCAAAGGTCAAGATTAGCAATTTAATGAAAGTACTTGGCACTGAAGCAACTCAAGATCCTACTCGGCTTGAAAAGGAAATACGTAGTGCAGCTGCGGAGCGTGAACAGGCTCACATAGATAGGAATATTGCACGCAAGCTTACTCCTGCTGAGCTGCGTGAGAAGAAGGAAAGGAAGCTGTTTGATGACCCAAATACACTGGAGACATTAGTCTCTCTTTACAAGATAAATGATCTCTCACATCCAAAGGCCCGCTTTAGAGTTGATGTTAATGCGCAGGAGAACCGTTTGACTGGATGTGCTGTGATTTGCGATGGTATTAGTATTGTTGTGGTTGAAGGTGGAAGCAAGTCAATCAAGAGGTATGGGAAACTTATGCTTAGACGTATTAATTGGAGTGATGTTTCAAAAGAGAAAGAGGAAAATGAAGATTCAGATGATGATAAGCCTGTCAACAAGTGTGTTCTGGTGTGGCAAGGAAGTGTTGCCAAACCCAGCTTCAATAGGTTCAGTGTTCATGACTGCATCACTGAAGCAGCTGGCCGTAAAGTTTTTGTGGATGCTGGCGTTCCTCATTATTGGGACCTGGCTGTGAACTACCTAGAAGATGAAGCCGTTTGACTTGTCTTCTGGCGAGTGATTGGGCATGGTTTTCAACAAAATAATAAATACTATAGCTGCTACTGCTCCCTTGTTTCCTATGGCCAATGATATCTACAATCATTATAGAATTTCTACACCATTTCGTGGTGCAAACATTGTGATGTCAGTTTTGATAGCGTCAGAGATGCTACTTATTACATGTGATACTACCACATTTGGTTAAAAATTAGTATTTGAGGATTTTACTACTATATGTTTTCGACTCTGTAAAGTCTCCGATTTTAATACGCTTTTATTGATCTCCTTTCTGGTACATCCGAATAATTTCCGACTTTGTAAAATCGAAGGGTTGTTGGTTATTTTATAACTTGTTGGATCGAGTTGAATGAGCCTATTTGGTCTCGAAACTGATCCAATCCATCTGATGGGCCACTTTTTACTATGTAGTGATGCAGATCTCATTTTCAAGGGTTGATAATGACTGAATTAGTTATTTTGTTAATTGTCAAATTAAAAATATTTTTGGAAGATATGTGAAGATAAATTAAAAAACCTACCAAATTGAAAGCAAGGTTTGAACTTTATATCTTTAAACTGAATTGTATATTTTTTATATTTACTTCAGATGATTTTTCTTTAATAACTAAATTAAATTCCACTCTTAACAAGAAATCATGAAAACTAATTTGAGAAATTAACGCAATATATGATAAATGTATTTTCACATATTCAAACAAATGGTATAAAATTTATTGATGGTCTGATTAGGATGATTATGGAACAATATTTCAGCTAAAATAGAATTAAATTAATTTTAAACTCAATTTCAAATAATCTAAACTTTTAAAATCAAAATCAGTTTTTTTTTTCTTTTTTTTTTTACAAAAACAAATTATTCAACTCTCATCTTTCTTAAAAGACAACACCATTCCATTGTTATTACTATTACAATCAAAAGGTTCACAACTTTTTCTTGTCATTGCTTTTAATCAATTACCACAATCGGTCCTCAGCTTAATTAAATTCATGGTTGTCATTATGATTTCCACCATCAAGAGTGTTTATCAATTACTTGATTTGATAAGTTATTAGTTCTTTTGTCTCATAATAAGTGTTGTTAGATTTGTATACATATGTGAGAAAACAGAAATTTTATAAAATTAACTTTATCATCATTATTTCTCTATTTTATTATAGTTATCATTTTAAATTTTTTTACATAAAACAAGATAATTCATTTAATAGATAAAAGAGAATAATAATTTTATTAAATTAACCTTATTTTTATCTGATTTTACTAAATATAATATAAGACAATAGCAATATTAAAAAATACATTAAGGATACAAATAAAAAAATAATTAATACTATATTAAAAAGATAAAATGATAATTATTTTAAGATAATTTTTTTTTTCTTACACCACAATGAAAATGAAATGGAGGGAACAGTTTATTTATAGTTTTTATTGCATATCATTGTTATTATTAGGAGTATAATGGCTTGAGGTAATTAATATATATTGAAAAATTAAAAGTAACACTTATTTTGAGACAATTTATTTTTTTTAAGACAACACTCATTATGAAATGGAGAGTAAAAGATAGCATATGATTTAAAAACTAAGAGTTACATGATTTTTTTTTTCAAATTTTGCTCCTATTAATTTAAAAAATAACTTTTTACTCTCCTTTGAATCATAAACTTATTTCAATCAATTATAAGTACATAATTAATGAACATTTCATTTTATTTTTCACTTTTTAATAATAAAAAATTTAGATATAAGTTTACTAAAATTTTAATTATGTATATTCACATATATAAATGTCTTTTTATTTTTTTTAGATATCATAATTTTCTTTTATGAGTACAATTTTACTTGAACTATTAATGATAAAAAAAATATTTAAATATTTAATATAATTATTTAAGATTTAAACTCAAGATTATCGAATAAATTAAAATAATTTCACATTAATTGAACTATGGGCGTGGTTGTCTTCAGATGCTATTTGATATGTATCAACAAATTAATTTAATGAACTGATTTGTCAATTTTATGTTTTAGCTCCTAAGTTTTTCAACTTTAATAAACTTTTCTATATTTATATGCATATTAGATTGCATAACTTTATTAATAGAATTAACAATAAATAATACAATAAACTTATGATCTCATAATTTAAATTAGCAATAATTATATTTTTTAAGAGTATTTTGGGGCGAAGGATTGGAGACATTCTAAGGTATTAATGCTATAAAAGACAGTTTTATACATCAAACATTAGATCTCTGATTGTATTATATTATCTATTATATTTATATTTTTTTTTCTTGCGTTTTTAGGTGTTACTTAGTTATGCAGTGTCCACTTATAATTTTGCTCGAAGCAATGACGACGACCCTTTATTCTGGTAACGTGGGACGGTCTATGTGTTGCATTATTGTAAAAAGTAGCTTTTATTTTTGGAAAACCCATCCCCAAAATTTGAAGTAACTAATCTTCTCCTCTAATTTCTTACATAGGAAATCTTTTCTCCTATTTTGTTTCTGAAAGTTTAATTAGAGCAGAAGCACTCTCTAGTTTTGTTTTGACCACCAAATTAAAGACAAAAAGATCAGAACCCAATGAAGATAGGAATCCAAGCATGAATACAAGTTGACAACCATAAACTAATGCTTTTTTCTTATACTTGGCTTGATCCGGCCTTGTAGATTGAGTGCAGATGCAGTGTCCTGCAATGAAATCTGCAAGAATTTGATGAAGTCAAAATTGTTTAGCCCGATACAGCTAACCACTTGACAATATACACGGTTTCCTGACCTCAATCATTTGCATGCTTTTGCAGGTCCACTTCTCCACAACCTCCTTATTGCTTTAGTCAAAATATTCTTTCTTAGATATGATTGAATTTTCACAGTTGACCCGGAGGACATGGACAAACAGGAATATAAACAAGAAACATGCTGCTATCTAATTGAACCTTCTATATAACCGTAACAGTTCATGGCCATAACCACCCAACATTAATCTTAAAACTTATCTCCATTTTCTACTACTTGTGCAATGGCTGCAAGTTCTATCTCTTTGTCCTTTTCTTGCTTCAAACTAAAACATTGCTTGATTTTTATTACATGTCTTATTGGGATAACTTCAGCTCAGTTATCCTCTAATTTCTATGTTAAAAGTTGTCCCAAAGCCCTTACCACCATTAGGAAAGCAGTGCAAGCTGCTGTGCACAATGAGAGTCGCATGGGGGCATCCTTGCTTCGACTCCATTTCCATGACTGCTTCGTTCAAGCAAGTCTCATTTCACTGTCAACATTTTATATTTACATATTACATTCAAAATAACTCTATTAACTGCGTACTTTACATTTATGCATTTTCTGCATGCATGAGCTACAGTTGATACTATATATTATTCAGCATCAGCTACAATTTTTTCATAAATTAAAAAATTCAACTACATGTCATATAGAAAATAAATAATTTGTAAACAGAAACATATGATACTCCCAGCAGAGTCGTATAGTGTGTTTCTTCTAAGAAATTGATATTCAGTTCTCACGCACGTACAGGGATGTGATGCATCAGTATTGTTAGACGACACTGGAAATTTCACCGGCGAGAAGAATTCATTTCCTAATGCTAACTCTCTTAGGGGTTTTGAGGTCATAGATGACATAAAATCTAAGTTGGAGAGCATGTGTGAAGGCGTTGTCTCTTGTGCTGACATCTTAGCAGTTGCTGCGAGAGACGCTGTTGTTGCTGTAAGTACTTAGTATGTAGTTCAATTATAAAATATATAGTGAGTGTAGTGTGTATATATGTTGAAAAGAAAGTAATGTAAGAAAACTTAAATTCTCTCAGCTTGGTGGACAAAAATGGGACGTACAATTAGGGAGAAGAGACTCAACCACAGCAAGTTTAGATGAATCTAATTCAGACTTGCCAGCTCCCTTTTTGGATCTGAGTGATCTCATCACTGCTTTCTCCAAGAAAAATTTTACTACTGCAGAAATGGTTACTTTATCAGGTAATTAATTAATACCTTAATTAACTAGTTATAGTATAGTATATATAATATTATGAATCTAAATTTGTACAAATTATAACCAATGGCCATCTCTTTAATGTTGATCAGGTGGTCACACAATAGGACTAGTGAGGTGCCGTTTCTTTAGAGCAAGGATTTATAACGAGAGCAGCATAGATTCCACATATGCGGAACAAATGCAAGCATTGTGTCCCTTGGAAGGTGGTGACGATAATGTGTCTCCTTTCGATCCAGCCACTCCATTCGAATTTGACAATTCATTCTACAAGAACTTAGTGCAGCAAAAGGGTATAATACACTCGGACCAACAACTCTTCACCAACAATGGATCCGATCCCATAAAAGCTCAAGTGACTAGATATAGCAGAAGCATGGGAAATTTCAAGAAGGATTTTGCAGATGCAATGTTTAAGATGAGCATGCTGACCCCACTAACTGGATCTCAAGGTCAGATCAGGCAAAACTGCAGGCTTGTCAACCCATCATAAACTTCTACTGTCTCTTGAATTTAGTGGCTAAGCTACTATACTAATTAAATAAACCCTAATTTGGTTATTCAAATTATACGTTCATCTATTCATCAGCTGTTAAATTCCTCGTCAAGTGTATCTAATGCAATTTGTTACTATCTCGTTTCTATTTCTTTCTTCTTTTATATAACATCCAATTTATATATTAATTATTTTTATATTAAAATATTCATAATTAAATAAAAGAGATAAATTTAACATATTATTGACTAATTTGCCAATAATATGTTAAATTATGTTAATTAAACTATGACTTGTATTGAAACACTATACTAGTAGTAATTAATACTCCAATGAATATCCAATGATATTTTTCACTGCTAGTAGTATTTAAATAACATCATTATTTTGGAACTCTAATTTAAGCTTTTAACACATGTAGCAAAAAACTATTTACCTCCTTCAACTTCATGTAACTTAATAATCATGTTCAGAACAGAACGGACAGAAATTTTAATAAAATTTTAAATAAAATATTATATACTAACTGTTTAAAATAATTTTACATTATTATATAATTAATAATTAATATGTAAATTAAATTTTTAATTTTTTGAATTTGTTTAACTTCAAGAAATTAAATTTTGATTATCAATTTAAAATTATAGTATTGATTTACTCTTTTCATTTTTATATAAAAGTAGTTCTCTCTCTTGACATATACCCTGTGCATGTGTGTGTGTGTATATATATATATATCATATCTTATTACTTAATATATAATAAAAAAACTAATTCATATATGAGAAAATGTTACTCTATGGGTGCTGCACTGCATGTGTGTAATTTTAATAGAAAACTTAAAATTGCATGAATCCCAAAGCATATTGGCTGGCCTTAAGATCCTGCGCGTATTGACTCCTCTTACGTAGGTTATATTATGATGACTTTTTAAACATTTGTGGAGAAACGAGTTTTTGCTTAAACATAGCAGGATGTCGACTTTACTAAATAGAATAAAAAATTGGTAAATGACAAACTCCAACATCATTCATTTGTGTTTTTTTTATCTATATGTACTTAAGGACTCGTGAGCTTCATTAAGATTCGGTCTCACATGTTTAGATCTACTCACAACTATTCGCCCAATAATTTTTCTTATATGTTTTATTTTGGATATCGATATTTGAAACAATAATCGGGAAAAATTAGTGACCACTGTGGTTGAGTCCCATATCAAGTTATTTTTTATATTTTATTAATTTTGTTAAGAAGTCCTATATAAAGTAAGTTCATAAGAAAAAACATAAAGCATGAAAACGACAAATATAACAGTAGTAAAATATAGAATTAATAAGAAGAAAAATAAATAGTTATAATAAGAATAATAGGAATAAGCGAAAGGGATAAAAAAAATATATGAATAATAGAAGAACGATGGCTAGATTTAATGGGGGGAAAAACGATTATAAGAAGAATAATAACAAAAAAAAGGTATGTGGGTTGGAGGGTAGGGGGTTGAGATAAAGCATGAGAATAGTAGTTATCTAACCAAAGAAAAGAAAACAAATAGTAAAATTAAGACGCTTTACAAAAAATGAATAAAAATTTGAAGTTTTTCAAAAGAATACTGTTACGGTTAAAAAGACAGAGAGAATTTGAAAGAAAGTCTTTTAAGCATAGAAGCAGAATTGATATAAAAATAAAAAAGATTATACCAAAAAAGGGCAGAGAGTCAATAAAAAAATTCAAAAAGTTAAATCGTAAAATTTGAAACTTTTTAAACAATATTATTATAGTAAAAAAGACAAAAAATAAATAAAGGTTTATTTAGTTTAAAAGTTGTTGCCTTTATTTTTTGGTAATGCGCGAAAATAACAATACTACAAGACAGATAAATCGTGATGGCCTGAAGCCATAAAAATTCCATTGGGTGGTGTGAGCAGATTAGCAATGCATTTGCAATCTGTGAGGGAAGAAGGCTATTAAGGCAAAAAAAGTTGGTGCCTTTGAACATGTAAAAAGCAAAATCAACAAAAAAAAATAAAAATAAAAATACACCATAATTTTACTTTAATTTATTGCTTTCCATTTGCCAAAACACAATAAGCCACATCTTAAATAGAATTTAAACTCACTGTTAACTTATAAGGTTTGCATAGCATTACATTAACATGTACAACCATTTATTTAATGAAAGAATTTATATTTAATTTTTTTATATGTAAATTTTTTTTGTTTGAATAAATAATAATCATGTACCATGAATAAAATCAATCTCTGGTTCAATAGATTGGAAAACACTTCTAATATTTGGTCCAGAGAAAAAAAAAACTCACTGTTTTTTTTTTAACTTATATATGTTCGTTTTTATGTTTCTTCTTTTTCTTTTTTTTTTGTTTCATTGTAAAAAATATTACTTTTTTCTTCTTTTCTTTTGTCTTGATGAAAGTGAGTAAAGAACCTTCAACTTAGTACTGATGTCTTTAATCATGATATACAAATGACAATAATTGAGATAATAATTTGTTCTCTCAGTTTTATTTTATCTATTTTTTTATTTTATTCATATTAACTCTTATAGTTACATCTTAAATTTGTTGATATCCCATTGTAGCTATTGTAATAATTAGGCTTAAATTTACTATAATTTTATGTTGGAGAAAGCCACCATAATTTCCCTCTTCTATGAACTCAAAATAAGCAATTTGTGGAAGCTTAAAATATAACAACAACGCCAGAAAAATTTTAGCGTGGAAAAACCTTCTCAATAAGGTAAAAACCACGGG
>JAMLFT010006253.1:0-16270 GCA_026544285.1 Pachyrhizus erosus
TTCTTCCATGACATATTAAAAACATTTTATTCAAGTGAAATACAAGTAATGGGTTATTTTTTGAGTAGAATTATTTCATTTTTGCTAGAAAGTAATAGTAGCAATGGATACTGATTGTAGTATATAAATGTTCATCAAATATTAATATATGATCATTAAGTTTGTGTTTAAATAACAAAGTTGAGTTTAGTGGAACTTAACTTCGTACACTTAAGTTTAGTATAAAGTAGGTTTGATATAATTTGATTTATGTTTAGATATTTTTATTTTAAAAATAATTTTATTAAAATGAAAATTTGTTTGGATGATAATAATTAAAAGCACTTTTAAACATGAAAAATCTTAACTTTGTCTTTTAGTATAGATGAATTATTGAGGAATGGAAGAAGATGAAAGATAAAAATTAAAATTGTTTAGTTAACATGAAAGAGGATGGAAGTTTTAAAATTAGCATGGACCTATCTAAAAGCATTTTCATGAAAGAAAAAAAAAAAGATGAAAGAAGATGAAATGAACAATAAATATTATTTTCTTTCAAAAAAGCCCCTTTTGAGAGCTCATGACCCTCGTGGTCATGACGGTTCATCCTTGGCTACAAACCTTCACCGTAGTCGATAGTGCTCGTGCAAGGAAAAGTTTACTTATGTGTATTAAGTGAAAAAGAAAGTACTTGATATTCCTGAAAATATATATTCTATTATGCATAAGGGACAATCTATTATATGCTTAAAATAAAAAAAAAAAGAAAGAAAAAAGGTTGCTTATGTTAGTAATTGATTATGCCTAACATGGGAATAATAAAAATCACATAAAACATTTGGTCTCTAGTTAGGCATAAAATTGGTTACGTCTTTGTTAAAAAAAAAGTGTTTCTGTATGTATGGTATGTGTTAAAAACAAATAAAAAAAAATCTTTATAACAATTATATTTATTTATTTTTATTTTACTTCAATCAAATAATTTTATTTTACTTCTTTTCTTTTTACATTTTTTTATTTTTTTCTCACAATCAAACAGAATGTAAGGAAACAAAGGAAAATCAAAATGGCGAAAAAAAATACAAACACTAAGTATTTAAATAACAATAGTTGTAACTTTTAATTAGACGGTGAGGCCAACGCGAAGTTTGGTGGACTAAGAAACAAATTTTTTTTAGCAACTTAACAAAAAATAATTAACAGATGGAGTGGCTGAGTTGCAGTTTGGGATAAAGAAATGGACAAAACGTAATCTTATGGACAGTTGCAAGTTGAAGAACCACTTGCACGCCAGCGTAAGGTCCCTGCCTCCAGTTTTAAATCCAAGTTTTGAATGTCTTAACGGCAAATCAAACACATCTTAAAGTTATCGTATATGTTTTTGTTGTTAAATATATTTTTTAATTTTTATAATAAATCATTAAACGATTAGATTTGTTGTTATAATATTATTAAAAATTAATTATAAAAAAATTAAAATATATCTTTTTTAAAATATTATTTTTTTATAAATCAAATTAATATTTAAACTTTATTATTATAATTTTGGTGCTTGATACATGTCATATTCTTGAACGCGGGCCAAAGCTAATCCTTTGATGGTTTCCCTGATATGAAAATTGTCTGTGGGACTGAGGTTAAACTACATTCAGTTTCCTCTTTCGATCACTGTTGAAAAAAGGCATAGTCAACGATGATAATGATTCTCTTAAATTAAGCAAAAATACTAATGAAAATGGATTTTAAAATAAATCACAGATAAATTCAGACATTATAAAATGGGAAAATGACTAATCATATATAATTTATTTTTCGTTATATATACACACACACACACTTACTTTTAAAATTGAGTATCGAATTGGTCATGTCAATCGCGCTCAGTGTTTCTTTTTTTTATTAACTCATTGCACCTGGTCTAGAATTTAGTTGTTAGAAAATAGAAATGCCAGTATGTTCGTGTTGAAATTAGTTTTAATATTTTTATTGTTAAATACAATTATATTGAATCTCATTAATAAAAAATAAACTTAAATGATTTTTCGTGAAGCATCTATGGATATTATCGATGACCACTTGTCTAATCATTTTTAGTGGATTCCTTCTCTTAGTTAAAAAAATATAGAATTCTGCATTCAAAAATAACTGCAGAATTCTGCAGTCATCATCAAATTGTTCAATTTTTTAAGCTATATTTCCATATATGATAATTATTTTTGTGACAGTAGAGAATCAATATGCCACGAATCTTATATATACTTGAGCTTAAACCTTTGATAGCACACTCTTCACATTCTTTTCAAAATGGGTATTGTTTTGCCATTCAAAGCTGTGAATCTAGGAAACTGGCTAGTTGTTGAAGGGTGGATGCAAGAACCCTCTCTCTTTGATGGAATTGTCAACAAAGATCTCTTGGTATTACTACTCCCAAACAGTTCACTTCATTTATATATTTACACAGGGAATTTTAATTATCATTTCACAGAACACTATGCATCATTTTCTTTGATATCATGGTACCCTTTTTTTTCAGTTAATAGAAGAGTTTTTGATATTTGGTGATTTCAGGATGGAACTCAAGTGCAACTTAAGTCCACAAAGTTTAACAAGTTTCTCACTTCTGAAAATGGGGGTGGAGCTGATGTTGTAGCCAACCGTGGTTCTGCTTCTGGTTGGGAAACATTCAAGGTACATATGTAACTTCAACTGTATTAGGAATCACATTCTTTTGATGGCACTAGGAATCACATTCACTTGGCCTAATTATTTGTTCATATGCAGCTGTGGCGGGTCAGTAACTCATCCTTCAACTTGAGAGTGTTCAACAAGACATTTGTGGGGCTGGAAAATCATGGGGGTGGAAACAAAATTGTAGCAGTTTCAGACTCACCTAGCAAACCGGAAACATTTGAGATTATAAGGGGTAATAATGACCCTTTCAAAATTAGAATCAAAGCATCAAATGGTCAGTTTTTACAGGTACCTGCTCCATCTTCATGCTACTCAATACTTATATTGAAAGATCTTACTCTAAATTATACATGCCCTGATTTACAGTCATCTAGTCACAAACATTATGTATGGTAAGTTTACTTTTATAATAATCAACTTAAAAGTCACACCAACGGTTTGTAATTACTTGACAATATAAAAGATTTCTCACGGTAACAAATACATATCACATCGGCATTTTCCTGTTGTGAACAAGATGGATTTGATTTTGTTTATCTTTGGACAAAATTGGAACTAAAATTGTTCCAGAAAGATTTTTTAGTTGAAACAATAATTCTTCAGCCCCCAATTTTTTCTTTTTTAAATACATTGTATTCTGTAAGTGTGTATGTGAAGGTTCGATCGGAGACATCAGTGACTGCAGATTATCAAGGCACAAATTGGGATGAAAATGACCCATCAGTCTTTCGTATGAATATTGTACCAGAAACCACCTTACAAGGAGAGTACCAACTTACTAATGGTTATGGTCCTGATAAAGCTCCTCAAGTCATGAAGGTGAGAAATATTAAAAACTTTTAATGACAAATCATCATGGACTTGCCTCAATTCATTGCTAGAATTTCAAGACTATGTTGATCATACTTAGCTATACTGGCATTGTAGGATCACTGGAGTACATACATCACTGAAGATGATTTCAGATTCATGTCAGAAAGTGGCTTAAATGCAGTGAGGATACCTGTTGGATGGTGGATAGCTAAAGATCCAAACCCACCTAAGCCTTTTGTTGGTGGATCATTGGCAGCATTGGACAATGCTTTCATTTGGGCACAGTAAGTCTGCTAGTTTAATGTTGTAACATGTAACCATTGTGAAGCATTTAATTCAACTCTAATCCATCATTTTTTTTCATCACTTACCAATCATGTACTCTTCATAACTTGCAGAAACCATGGGATGAATGTGATCATAGACTTGCATGCAGTTGAAGGTTCACAGAATGGCAATGACCACAGTGGCTCAAGAGATGGATATACAGAATGGGGAGATTCTTACATACCAAACACACGGTCCAAGTCATAGAATTCTTAGCAGAAAGGTTTCTTCACTTCTAAACAATGGTCTCTTTATATATATATATATATATATTTTTAAACATAGTAAATAGTTAAATTATTACTTGAAAGATAATGTCAGGTCATGTCAGTCTCTAAATGATAGAAATTATTTGGTTTATAAATATGCATTTAATTGTCAAAGTAGTTCTTGAATGAGTATTCGACAATGAAATTAGTTTCTGAGACTCATGAGATGAGAACGAGTTTGAGTGAAGAAATGCATATATATATAAGAATCTTAGCTGAAGATCCTGTTTAGATAAACTTCTCTGTATGCACTTACAGGAGAGGAAAATAAAAAAGTAAAATGAAATGGCTTCTTCCGTAAGTTAAAATTAACTTATGCACTCTAACCTTCAAAGAAGTTCTTCCATCTAACTTATCTAAAAGCTGAAGTGATAAGTTGATTTTAACTTACTGGAGAAATCCAATTATTTTTACCTTCTCACTTTCTTCTTTGAATATTTATGGAGAAGTTTATCTCAATAAGCTTGAGCATTATTTTCATCATGCAGGGACTAGTATAATTCAAAATTACTTTTATTAGCACGATGATATATGACCTGCTATGGTTTAAGAATTGATAGCTTTATACTTGAATTTGTGACAGATATGGTAACAGAACAAACTTAGGAGGAATAGAGTTGATGAATGGGCCAGTTGGTGTGAATCTAGAGAGCCTTAAGAAGTATTACAAGGAAGCTTATGATGCTGTGAGGAAGCACAGCACAAATGCTTATGTGATCATGTCAAACCCATTGGATGCAGATTCCAAAGTGCTTCTCTCCTTTGTGAAAGACTTTGACAGAGTAGTCATTGATGTGCATTACTACAATCTTTTTTCGAGCAATTTCAACAGCATGAATGTTCAACAAAATATTGACTTCATAAAACATGAACGAGCCTCGGATCTTAGTGTCGTCTCTTCCTCAAATGCTATGAGTTTTGTAGGTAAAAGCCAAATCCAACCTATATTATTAACCGTCATATTTTTATGGAAGAATCACTAATTTGATTTCAGTGTAGAAAAGATCCTTTTTTCCAAGAAAATAACTTTACCTAACAATCGAGAAATAGTCACTTGAGCAATATTTGATAGACATGTTATAAAGATGGAAAGAGACATTATTTCTAAATGATAAACCAAAGAAAATAAAACAGAACAAACTCTCCTCATCATTTGTTCTATCAACACCACAAATATTATATTACAAGTTGTACCAAAACATGAGAGAGAAGTGTGGAAATTAAGTGTAAATAGCTAGTCCTAAGATGAATAAGGAATGACTCAAATGAAAAAAAATGCAAGAGATGCGATTTATACGTCTAATAAGGTAAAAGCATGGTATGCGATTTTTTTAGCAGTCTTCATCATTAACTTGCTAATCCTTTTGTTTGGGGTACTCTCCATATTCCTCAACAAGAAGAGATTAGAAAATGAAAAGGAGATGTAGTAATTTATATCCTAACTTAACTAAATTAATACGAGGCTTTATTGGATCAATATATGTACTGAGAATGACATTATGATTTTCTTTTTTATGTGTAGGGGAGTGGACTGGTGCGTGGACTATACAAGGTGCGGCTAAGGAAGACTACCAACGGTATGTCCAAGAACAATTGGATGTGTATTCTCGTGCAACTTTTGGATGGGCCTATTCGGCCTACAAATGTAGAATTAACGAATGGAGCCTCAAGTGGATGATCCAAAACGGTTACATTTGCCTCTCATGTACTCAAAATTTGCCATACAAAGCTGTGAATCTAGGAAACTGGCTGGTTGCTGAGGGGTGGATGCAAGAACCCTCTCTCTTCGATGGAATTGTCAACAAAGATCTCTTGGTATTATTCCTCCCAAACAATTCACTTTATTTATATATTTACATAAGGAATTTTAATCATCATTTCGCAGAATACTACTTATCATTTTCTTTCTTTTTTTCTTGGTGTAAAATAATGGTAAGCAACATGCATAAAAAAATTTCAAGTCTTCAAATTAATAAATTTGAGTATTGTATCCACAAGGGAAATAATATCATTGTACCTTTCTTTTTTTTTTCTGTTAATAGACAAGTTTTTGATGTTTGGTCATTTTCAGGATGGAACTCAAGTGCAACTAATGTCTACAAAGTTCAAGAAGTATCTCGCTTCTGAAAATGGGGGTGGGGCTGATGTTGTGGCCAACCGTGACTCAGCTTCTGGTTGGGAAACATTCAAGGTACATATTTAACTTCAACTGTATTAGGAATCACATTCACTTGGCCTAATTATTTGTTCACAATATGCAGCTGTGGAGGGTCAGTGACTCATCTTTCAACTTGAGGGTGTTCGACAAGAAATTTATGGGACTGGAAAATCATGGGGGTGGAAACAAAATTGTAGCAGTTTCAGACTCACCTAGCAAACCGGAAACGTTTGAGATTATAAGGGATAACAATGACCCCTTCAAAATTAGAATCAAAGCATCAAATGGTCAGTTTTTACAGGTACCTGCTCCATCTTAATGTACTCATCTTGGAAAATCTTACACTAAATTGTACTTTGAATCTTAAAATACGTCTCTAAAAGGTTAAAAGTAATTCTTGTTATTTAAAAGCTTTAAAATACATTAACATAAATATATCCTTGTTATTTGAATAAATAATACATGCCCTGATTTATACAGTTATCCAAATACAAACTATTAAATATAATAAGTTTGTTAACTTTTATAATAAATACTTTAAAAGTGTGTTTCTTATTTATTGAGAATGTAAAAGATTTTATAGTAACTGTGCATGCCTATTAAATTAAAATGTTAAATGCTTAGGAATGTCAATCCTTTGACGATGGCAATTCTGATGGTATCAAATATATATCACATCAGCATTTTTCTGTCGTGAATACAGTGGATTTGATTTTGTTTAACTTTGGACAAAATTGGAACTGAAATTGTTTCAGAAAGATTTTTATATTGTGATATGTGTATGTGAAGGTTCGATCGGGGACATCAGTGACTGCAGATTATCAAGGCACAAATTGGGATGAAAGTGACCCCTCCGTCTTTCGTATGAATATTGTACCAGGCACCACCATGCAAGGAGAGTACCAACTTACTAACGGTTATGGTCCTGACAGAGCTCCTCAAGTCATGAGGGTGAGAAATATTAGAAACTTATCAATTCATTGGTTGAATTTCAAGACTAAGTTGATCATACTTAGCTAATCTGGCCTTGTAGGATCACTGGAGTACATACATAACTGAAGATGATTTCAGATTCATGTCACAAAATGGCTTAACTGCAGTGAGAATACCTGTTGGATGGTGGATAGCCAAAGATCCAAACCCACCTAAGCCTTTTGTTGGAGGATCACTGGCAGCATTGGACAATGCTTTCATTTGGGCACAGTAAGTCTGCTAGTTTAATGTTGTAACATGTAACCATTGTGAAGCATTTAATTCAGCTCCATTCAATCAACTTTTCATCACTTACTCTTTATAACTTGCAGAAACCATGGAATAAAAGTGATCGTAGACTTGCATGCAGTTGAAGGTTCACAGAATGGCAATGATCACAGTGGCACAAGAGATGGATATACCGAATGGGGAGACTCATACATACCAAACACGGTCCAAGTCATAGATTTCTTAGCAGAAAGGTTTCTTTTATTAAAATATCTAGTATTAAAATATTTTTTAAGTACTAAATTGATAAAAATAAAAAATTAAGAAAAAATTCATAAAATAAAAAATAATTTAGTTATAAATGAACATGTCAAGTTCAAGCTTTAGTGTTTTAAAATAAGTTAAGTCTAAAATTTTAATTAATTTCATTTAAATAAATAAGTCAAATTTAAGTCATTATTTTTTTTCACAAGTCAAATCAAAATTTTTAGTGCTGTACTCTTGACTCTTTTACACCCGTAGTTCAAAGGATTTCTGGTCATCCTAAAAGATAGATATTATATGTGGTCTATAAATATGCATTTAATTGTCTAAATAGTTCCTGAGTGAGAATTCCCCCAATCAATCAAATTAGTCTCTGAGCTTCATGAGATGGGAACTAATTTGAGCGAAGAAATGCATATATATTCAAGAATCATAGCTTAAGGTCCTGTTCAAATAAATGTCTGAATACACACTTACGTAAGAATTAAGAAAATAAAGTAAAACAAATTGAATTTATTTAATAAGTTCGAATTAACTTATGTATTGTGACTTTTATGAAAGCTCTTTCATCTAATTTATCCAAAAGTTGAAGTAATAAGTTAATTGTAACTTATTCAATTCATTTTATCTTATCAGTTTTTTTTTTTCAAATATTTACGGAAAAGTCTATCAAAAAAGATTTAAGCTTTATTTTCATCATGCAATGACTAATATAATTGATAAAAATATTTTTATCAGCATGATGATATATGACCTGCTATGGTTTAAGAATTGATATCCTTAAACTTGAATTTGTTGACAGATATGGTAACAAACCAAGCATAGGAGGAATAGAGCTGATGAATGAGCCACGAGGTGTGAATCTAGAGAGCCTTAAGAAGTATTACAGGGAAGCTTATGATGCAGTGAGGAAGCACAACCCAAGTGCTTATGTGATCATGTCAAACCCATTGGATGCAGATTCCAAAGTGCTTCTCTCCTTTGTGAAAGACTTTGACAGAGTAGTCATTGATGTGCATTACTACATCTTTTTTGGAGCAATTTCGACAGCATGAATGTTCAACAAAATATTGACTTCATAAGAAATGAACGAGTCTCAGATCTTAGTGGCGTCTCTTCGACAAATGCTCTGAGTTTTATAGGTAAAAGCCAAATCCAACCTTTATTATTGGCCTTCATATTTTTATTGAACAATCACTAATTTGATTTCAGTATAGGAAAGATTTTTTTCCAAGAAAAGAACTTTACCTAACAATCGAGAAATAGTCTGAGCAATATTTGATAGACATGTTATAAAAGATGGAAAGAAACATATTAATTATATTTTATGTTTAGGGTATATGAAAAATAAAAGAGTGAGGAAAGGTTAAAATTATGGTGCATTTTAGCTTTACTAAAATGATAAACCAAAGAAAATAAAACAGTACAAACTCTCCTCATTTGTTCTATCAACACGACAACTGTAATTTTACTAATTGTACCAAAACATGAGAGAGAAGTTTGGAAATTCAACTGTAAATAGTTAGTCTCACATTGATTAAAAAATTACACAATGTATAACATACAAATTATATGATTTATATATCTATTTCCTTAATGTGATGTTCTATTTTTTTTAGTAGTCTTAATTATGATTCTGTTAATTTTTTTAAATGTTTGAGATCAATCAACTAGTGATATAGTTAAAATAGAAAATATATATAAGTAGGGAGTAATTTTCAACTCTAAAATTAACTTTTGAAAATTAGTTAACAAAAAAATTATAAGATAGTTTTAAAGTCTATATTAACTATTGTTGATGGGTCAATCAAACTACTCATTGTATAGTTATTATTGGATCATCTATTCAAGATGTTTAGAATTTTTATAGTAGAAGAGATATTGGAGATCATATATTATTTAGTAATATGACTAAAATAGAATATATCAATAAAGAATAATCCTATTTTATTAGTTAAATTTTAAAATTTAAATTTAATTAGATCTAAATTTAAATTGGAAGATAGTCTTTCATTTTCTTTAAGTTAACTAAATTAATATGAAGAGGTTTTATTGGATCTAGTTTTCTTGTAAGTAATCTTATATGTATTGAGGGTGACATTATAGTTTTTGTTTGGCTTAAATAATTTTTTAGTACTTATAAAATAGAAGTATTTTAATTTTGGTATCTAATATTTTTTTATTTTAATATTGGCAAATTTTTATTTTGATGTTAGTATCTATTGTTAATTATTTTCATCTATTTTGATGATGATGTCATCATGTGTCATGTTAGTAATTTTGCTTAATCAGCAAATAATGATGCTATCAAAAGTGTCATATCAATATATAAATGTCATAAATACTAAAATAAAAAATGACATATTTATAGATACTAAAATAAAAAATGATATATTTACAAGCACTTACATCAAAATATAACATATTTGTAAGAATTGGAATAAAAAAAGTAACATAAGTTAGTTACCAAAACCAAAACACTCCTATTTTATATGTGCTAAAATATTATTTAAGCCTTTTTTTATAATTTAAATATTTTATTAAAAAAATATATGTCATTATTTGTTATACTTCAATGATAATTTGTGGAAATAATTCATATATCATATTAAAAATATTTATGCTTAAATATGTTTTGATTTTTGATAAATATTTAAATTTTACAGTTTTTCCTTATTAGTTTTTGTCTTTATTCTTGGTTCTTAATAAAATAAAAATTTTATTTTTGATTTTTAAATTTGTTTAGATAGAACTTTGAAAAGAAAAAAAAATTATTTAGATAACACTTTAGAGATAAATTTTTATTTTATTTTATCAAGAACAAAAAATCAATTTAATAGGACGAAATACAAAATTAGAATATTTATCCAAAATAAAAAATATATTTAAGCCTATGTTAAACATATTTTTTTATTTAATTTTAAACATGTTAAATACACTAGAGAGTATTAGATTTTAAACAAATTTAATACTTCAATTAAATATTTTTGTTTATAATATAGTAAATATACTCTATTATTCAATATCTTTATTTTTATTTCATTGCTCTTTAATAATGTTTGATAAAAGAGAAATTTTTATGTATTTATTTTCTTGTTTACAATATATACCTAAAATTTGACAATAAATAAAAATTTATTAAAATATTATAATCATATTTATATTTTAAAAATAATTATTTATACTTTTTTTTAATATAATTTCTTATTCTAGTCTCAACAATTTTTTTTTATTTTAATCCTATAAATACGTACATTTTAATTTTAGTTCCTATAAATAAATTATTCTTTTTATTCTAGTGCATGTAAGTATGTCTTTTTTTATTTTAGTACATATGATATCATAATTTACTAGCTGAACAACATTATTGATGCAATACATGATGATGTCATTATTATTAAAATAGATAAAAAAATAATTAATAACGAGTACAAAAATTAAATATAAATTTTTTTTAGTGCTAAATTCATAAAAATTAAAAATTAGGTATCAAAATTAAAATACTCTTATTTTATGAGTATTAAAAAGTTATTTAAGCTTTTTTATTTTTTTTATTTTATTGGCAGGGGAGTGGACTGGTGCATGGAGCATACAAAATGCGGCTAAGGAAGACTACCAAAGGTATGCCCAAGCACAATTGGATGTGTATTCTCGTGCAACTTTTGGATGGGCCTATTGGGCTTACAAGTGTAGGTTTAATGAATGGAGCCTCAAGTGGATGATCCAAAATGGTTACATAAAGCTCTAGATTTTGGGCAACAACACTAAATAATCATATGTTGTGGACCCAAAATAGAAGTCTAGATTTAGCAACGAGATTGTGCATTGTGCTTTACTTCTTATAGTGTGTTTGGTTTGCACCTACAAACGTTTATTCAATGGAGAAGTTACAAAGTTTTAGTTTTCATTTTTATGTTTTGGAAAGTGGAAATTCTCGTATTTATAAGTTAGCAGTAAAATACTTTGTTGTTAATTAAATCTTGTTATCCACAAAATTTACAACATAAGACATGTTAGCTTTTGCACTCCCCTAAAGAACTTTACATATAATAGTTTTGTAATACTTATACCAGATGTATTAGGTGCTGTGATTCTATCACTTGTTTACACTCATATGACCATCTTTTCAAGCCTAGGAATTCACTCTTGCATTTTCTTAATTTGAATATCAAGTTAATAAATTAACTAGATTTATACGATATGGCAAATATAGAAACCAAAATCCAACAATTAAACATTGGGGCATATAAAAGGTGGAGTAATCGAGCAATTAAATTTGGGAAAATTCACAAGCATGGTCACTTCTACTTCAGAAAAATTTCGAAACGACTTTGGATACACCGGACAGAGTGCAAGGATTTTGGTGCCTTCAGGAGCTTTTGTTTGTTTTCTAATAAATTAAAATAGGACTAAATAAATTAAAATGTAATAATAATAATAATAATAATAGGACTAAATAAATTAAAATATTTTATAAAGTCACTTGTGAGCTTTGTAGTTTGCACCACACTAAAGAGATGAAATGTTAAATCCTTTTAAAGAATGTTAAAGTTTAGAGTATAAAATGGGAAAAATAAGTAAACAATAAAGTAAATAGAATATATTTTTAATATAATTAGTAATAAATAAATAAATAATAAGATACTAAAATAAGTATTAGTAAAAATTATGAAAGGATAAAAAAATATTTGAAAAGGGAGAGTCAAATAGTGTGTGTAATTTTTTTTAAAAATTGCAAATTTTTTGAAAGACATATAAAAGAGATGAAAGAAGTTTTCAAGTCTTTGAACATCTAAAAAGTGAATGGATGAGCAACAAAAAAAATATTTGTTTGTATACAAATTCCTTCTAAACTCTTAAGGTTACGTTTAAATTTTTTTCAACCTTAAAATACAAGTATTCTCTAAGTCATTTTTTACTCATCCAACTTAAATATTCTTTGTTGTCACTTCTAGTTACATAACTTAATTACTATATTAAGTAATCCAAATATTCTTTTTAGTAAATCGTTCTTGATTTTCCACAAAATCATTATAGATAAAAATAATTCGCATAGAGAGAACATAGAAGTTTAACATAAATTACAAATGACTTAACAACACTAAGGATATGAATAATTAAGAAAAATTTTAATCTCAAGAAAAGATGTTTACCAAAAGTTTGGATGTATCAAGGCTTTAAGCTATAATACATCATTTTTTCGACCATAGTCTCTAACTTTCTTTCAATCTTCGTGCATGTTGGTATATATAGGTTTAAAGAGTGAAGTACTTGTTGTAACACAATGTTCTTCTTCCTTCTTATTGTTAAGATGTGCATTAAATGCATAACTCTTCTTTACATTTTGATACGGTAGATGTTCAGCTTCCATTAGAAGACAAAAAATATTCTTATCCTTTGTCTTTTTCTCTTGTTCTCTTTATGAGATGTGGTAGTACAACTGTTCTTTTAAACATTCCTACTCTAGTCTTTTCTTTTTGACAAATTTCAAGACATAATGATATTTTTTATTTTAAAGTATGTTTAGCTTCATATGTCTTTTATTTTTCACTAAATATTTATTCAAATTTTAAATGTTAGAACAACAAAAATGATAAAAATTAATGTGAATTATAATAATAGATATCTTACGCATACAAAAACATGTAAGAATGAATAAGAAATAATTAATGTATAAGTAGAAAATAATTTAATATTATTTATTTGTCTAGAGGTAAAAACAAATCTAGACATATTTTGAAAACATACATTTTTAAATGTATTATATTTTTTTTCAAAATTTTAAGTCGTTAAATTTAGTAAAAAAAGTACTAAATGTATCCAGCAATTTGTGTATTAAACACTTATTATTTTATTTTAATATAACATGTCTAAGTTTAAGAAATATAATATTTATATATTCTTTGGAACATATTTTTATCATCAAAATTTAACAAACTTTTAATTCTCTCAAATTATAATATTTTTATAATTATTAAAATCATAAATTTTTTAAGAATTTCACGTTCAACCACATCTTTAGTTCTAATAAATTACATTAATATTGTAATAAAATATGTTCCTAATTACCTAATAAGGCCAATTAAGTGAAATGGGAGTGTATAGTTAGGTGTTTCATAAAACTCAAGATATTGTAATTTAAAACTAATTAGCAATGATGAAGGGGTACAATAAAAATAATAAAATGAAGGATTTAATATGAAAATTTTCTCTTAACTTTTTATGAATTTCAATTTTAATCTGAAAATATAATTTTGACTAATTTCAATTCTTATATTTTTTCTATTAGCATTTTTAGTTTTTGCCATGATAGATTACTGTTACGTAATAATATAATAGTCATGTTTTTCATTACTTGATTTGTCATATGAATTATTATAGTATAGCGTAACAATCATATGTAATTTTTAAAAAGCATTATATTTTAAGTTAATCATCTTTTCATAAGAAAAAATAATTAAGTCAAAATTAAATTAAGGAAAAACATACCTTTGTGTAAAACTAGAAAATATAATGAAAAAAAATAGAAATTCTATTGATATTAATTAATTGTTTAAAGGTCACAATATTTCATATTTACATAATAAAGATTGTAATAACCTATTTACTTTTAAGAACATTAAATGTAATAGTTAAAGAATTGATAACAATTATTTTTAAAAAATATTAAAAGTGTAATTTTATCAAGTCTAATATCAAAATGTTATTTAATTTTGTTCCTGAGAGTGGTGCGCACATGTAGTGGTGCGCACATGTAGTAATATTCTATCACACCACGTTATCAAATGAAAATTTATCTTATACTTGTTTCAAATCAATATGGATATTTGTTAGGTGGATGTCTATTTATTTTATGAATATATGTGATCATCATAAATATTCATAGATATTTGTTAAAATATATTTTTAATAAAATAAATAAAATGAAATAAAAATCAAAATAAATCATGTTAAAAATATATTTGATAATTATCATTTATATTTATAATATTTTTTGTGTAACTATTATACATTTTTTATGTTTTTGAGTTATGCTCACACCTTATTTAGTTGAATCTTGAATAAAGTCCTTTTTTTCAAGATATAAGTTTTAGTTTTATTAATTGATTTATGTTTTTTTATTTAATTTTGAAGGATTTGCACTAAAGGATATCTTTAGAGAGTTGTTATAAGATGCTCACAGGAGTAAGGAAAGGATTAAAGAACCAATAATATATTGTCTTTGCTTAAGTTAAGCATTCAGCTCGTTTAAGTGAATCACTCATTCAAGACTCTATGACTCATTATACTCGCTTAAACGATATGTATTCTCTTGTTTAATCAAGCTTATTAGATTTGACCTACCTACTATTGGATTTAAAAGGCCCATAAACCATAGAGAGGGGCACGAATTCAAAGAGTATAACAACAATTTGGAGACCAAGTAAAGAAAGTGTGGGGCCTAAGATGCTCAAAGACTTTGCTCCAATTGATTCTTCATTCATTTCTTTAATTTTCATAGGTATATGTAACTAATTTCATTGTTTGTTGGAGTTTATTCAATTAGACTACTTTCATGTAATTGTCATTTTTTATTCAGTAAAATTGTGAATGTTAGTTTTCTTCTTCTATGCTTATTGTTTGTTCATAGATTGATGGCCTAATTACTCAATCATATATGCTCAATTGTTTTGGGAAATTCTATTTGGATTGCAAATTGAAGACAACCAATAATCTTTATTTTTAGGGATAGAATAAAGTGTATTGGTCATCTCTAAAAAATTTATTTTCTTAATGCAAGTCATTTAATTACATGAATCAAGTGATTGATAATAGATTCCAAGGAATTAAGTCTTGACAATTAAGGAATTAAAGTTAGGATAAATTATGAGTTGATGATAGCATGATTTTGATTAAATAAGGATAATTTGTAAAGCATGAGAGGTTAGTTTAATTAAGTTAAACTTCAGTGATATCATCTAATTGAAATATCACAGTTTCTTTGTCTACAAAGTGTTCAACAAAAAAATTTGTTTGTTTTTCTTGTCTTTAATCTTTCTAATTCTACAATTGCTTTATATTTGGTTCTTATACAACAATTCAATCATTTTATTGTACTTAATTAACTATAATTACATAATTATTGCACAAATCCCTATAAAAATGATAATTAATTATGTATTACTTGTGTGATTTGAAACTTTTGTAAAAAATCTCAACTATATTTATACTAAAAATAAATGATTTTGAAACATATTATATTAAATATAAATTAAAAAAACTTTTTTTGTATACCATAATTGCATTGAGGTTTAAATTTATAATTTATATATACTAACTCAAATCTCACCATTGAGTCATGTAATTGAATTAAATTTAAATTCTAAAAATTAATTCCATCAAAATTAGTTAAATAAAAATTAAATATACTCATATAAATTTATCTTAAAGAATCACTTTAATAACTATTGTACTTTTTTGAGTAACTGTGTTAGAGTTTAATAATCATGTATATATAATATAAATTAATTTTATATTATTATTTAATTATAAATTATAATTGATATAATTTTTAAAATAATTATTATAA
>JAMLFT010006254.1:0-16336 GCA_026544285.1 Pachyrhizus erosus
AAAAAATTCAAAACAGAGCCTTATTATTTCATTTAACTAAACGTCTTTCACTTGGAATAAAATATTTTTTTATAAATCAAATGCTATTTGAAAAATAAATTTTAATTTATATTTTTCTGTTTCAGTTAAATCACATGCAAACTGTTTTCTTAAACGTTATGGTAAAATATAAGAGAATATGGTACAAAGTTGTTACACAATTAATAAATCCAAATCAACATGATTCAAATTTTAATTTAGTCATACTCATCATAGTGTAAAAAAGGAAAGAAGCTTCAAAGAAATAATAAAGAAAAGGAAGAGAAAGACATCACACAATTCACACAGTACACGCTGACAAAAAAAATTTGCAACCAGGTAGAGAGAGAAAGTGGGCAAACGCAAATAAAGAAAACTCCAATTTTCTGTCTCTTAAAATTGTTTTCTGCGTTGCATAAAATTTTCATTCATTTTATTTTCTTTTTATTTTATTTTTTGTGTGGATGCAGTGGCTCTCTTGTCTTCTCTGCTTCCTTCCCTGACAATCTCATTTTCTCTTCCTTTTCATTTGAGACCCAAAAGCTGCTTCATCTGCTTCTCATTTCCCCAAAACCATTCACTCTATTGATTCATCAAAAAGCTGCTTTTTCCTTTCCCCTTACCTCTTCTGATTAAGATTCAATTCAACCCTTGTTTTTTATTTTTTTGTCCTTTGTGAATTTTGGTGTCATTGTGTATGTAAAGGGAATTCTATGTGTACCATTGATGTAAAGTTTTAAGCTTTGAATTGTACTTCTTGTGGGGTGTGTGTATTCCGGAGCTTTCGTTTGATGTAAAGTTTTGGGGAGGTTTGTTATACTTGTTTTTGTGTGTCTGTGCGGAAAAGCGAAGAGCTTCTGTTTGATCAAACAGAAGCTCTTTGTTTGTTTTTTTTTTTTTCTTTTTTTGGAATTTTCTGCTGGTGATCTCGTTGGAAAACCCGAGCTTTTTGAGGCTCGGGATCTGAATCGTGATGATGGATTCAAATTCAACAAAGGAGAGGCTGCAGAACGGTGTTGCTGTTGCAGGTGGAGCTGACCTTAAGTCTTGTTATATGCAGAAGTTCAGGCTCTATGAGACTCGCTCGGTAAATATCTATAATCTTTTTCTACACGCATCAATGATGTATGCATTACGGATACAGTGTTTTCTGACCATGATCTAGATATGAGTTTTTTTGTGTCACTAACATGTTTTTCTTTGTTTGTTGTTTTAAGATGTTTTGTGTGGGTTTGATTTTTGATTTTCTTTCCTTCTTTCTTTTTTCCTCGTCAAATTCATGTTCATGTCCATATATTCAGTGATGACTCATATGATGTTTTTCTATTGGGAAAAGGAATCTAATAATGTGTGAAGTTTGGTTTTTTCTGTGGGGAGTTTTCAATTGGGGTTTAGTAACGTTTTTCTGAACGTGGTTTATTGAGTTGTTGTCTTGTCTGGATTCTCGTGTTTCATTTCACAAGAATACATTAATGAGTTGTTCCTGGCTCGAATCATTGAAAGTTATTTATATCTGTCATTTGTTTTCATCATATGATGCATGTTAGGGTAAATATTAAATGCCAGTGTTAAATGACTTTGCAGACTAACGGTTTGTAGATTTCGATACCCCACTATTTTCAGATTGTATTTATTGACTATGTTTACGTTAGCTTTTGTTCAATTTTTTCCCAATTCTTTCAAGTTTACTTCTGTGTAACGGATAATTGAACATCTAGTCTTTTCTGTTCACTCTGCGTTTGTTGGGACTATATTCGTTGGATCTTACTGTGAAAGCTGCTTGTGATATCTACTGATTGAATGTTTGTGCAGGCATTCATACTACTAATCTTTTTTAAAAGGGAAATTAGGGTTGTTGCTTTTTATTTTCTTTCATCAATTTTGTGCATTTGGTTGGATCTCGTATATAGTTTGGCTTCAGTTTTTTTCTAAATTGCTAACATTTGTTATCAGATTGATGGCTACTGCATGTCCTTTCTTGTCTTGCTACCCTCTATCCGGCAAAACTGAGTAGCCATGTGAAATATATTCAGAAAATTTGATGAAAAACAGGCAAAGCCACAAAGGTCAAAAATGGAACCTTAATGATTGAATTAAACTGTTACACTCTTATTCAGGAAATGAGACATGAAAGGAAAAATGTGATATAGTTATTCCTTAAATATCACTCCATGTTAATCTTTTCATAGATGTGTCACCTTCATTTGTTTCTCACTTTCACATGTTTATGTTTTCTGCCTCAAGCCACTGCTTGTCCATTATTACTCCCCTCTATCCAGCAGAAGCATTGTGAATATATCCAGAAATTTTTATGAAAATGGGGCAAATATCAAAAATGGAACCAAAATGATTTAATTAAACTGCTACGTTCTTATTCAGGAAATGAGGCCTTAAAGGAAAAAATGTGATAAAGTTGTTCCTTAAATTTCACTCCATGTAATCTTCTCATAGATGTGTCACCTTCATTTGTCTCTCATTTTCACATTTTTGTCTTTTCTGTCTCAAGCTACCGCTTGTACATTCTTGTCTTATTCCCCTCAATCCAGAAAATTTGAGTAGCATTGTGAATATTTAGAAACTTTTATGAAAATGGGCAAAGGTACAAAAATGAAACCACATTGATTGAGTTAAACTGTTTTATTCAGGAAATAAGACCTAAAAGAATAAAAAAATTTGATAAAGCTACCACTTGAATTTTGCTCCACATTGATCACTTGATCTTCTCACAGTTGTGTCACCTTCATTTGTCTCTCAGTTTCACATTTTTGTGTTTTCTGTCTCTTGATCAATGCTTAGGGGCAGCATCAAGAATATTCTCTCTTACTGTCAAGTTACCTTTTGTTCTGAAATGGTAGTAAGATGATGTTGATTGTTGATTGCTAGACAAGCAATTGTAGCTTCTTTCTTCAAATTTATCCGACTTTTAATCTGGTAAAATTAGTGTAGTTTTTCTTTTCTACATTGAATATATTTATTTAATTTAGACTATCAGATATATTTGCAAACTGCGACAATGATTGTGCAGACAAAAAGATTGTAATTTATGAGAGAATACTGCTTGTTGAAGTTGTTAGGGTTTATAGAAACCATAGTTACTAATTGCCTGGAGTTTTCTGGTTGGAGCAATAAAACACATATTGCCTTGCTCATTTCGTGTACCTAGGTATTGCATGTGCAATTGTTTGTCACCTTGCGTGCACTACGCGGGCATTGGTGCAATATTGGAAACTGCAAATTGATTAAAACTCACCGTAAAAATCTGGACCAAGTAAAACTGTATCTCATTTGACATTTAAGTCTGTGTTTAAAACATTTAATTCCAGTGCACAATGGCACCATGAGCCCTTGTCGCAAGTGTGCAGTGTGCAATAAATGACTATTATGGGAAGTCTCTTATTTCGAATAAGCGGTTTTTGAGTTGGATCAGGCCGTCACCCTGTTAGAAGTTAAAACTGCTCTCAATTGCTTTGGAAATAAGGGTGATTAAATTTAGTTTTTTTTTTTTGTTACCAAAAATGTGAGCTGAGATGTCCTTTTCCTTTATGAATATTATCTTTTTTTTACTTTTTTCTGTGCACATAATATAGCTACACATAGAAATTTTTAACTTTTTGCTGTGGGCTTACCAATTTTCTACTCCCAGAAATTTTACTTGATTGGAAGAGACAAAAACAGAACAATTTGGAGGGTCTTAAAGATTGACAGATCGGAGCCATCTGAATTGAATATCGTTGAAGATTCAACAGTATACTCAGAAATTGAGTGTTGTGACCTTCTAAGGCGGATACATGAAGGAAACAAGTCAACAGGGGGGCTTAAATTTGTAACAACTTGCTATGGAATCATTGGTATTTTTCCATCTTCTGTATAAGATCTAAATTATTATTATTATTATCTGCAGTCTTGTTCCCCACATTGTTCATCAGAATAAATCCTATTTTTTCTTTTGATTTAGGATTTATCAAATTTCTTGAGCCATATTACATGCTGCTTATAACAAAGCGAAGGAAGATAGGCACAATCTGTGGGCACACTATATATGCTATTACCAAGAGTGAAATGGTTCCTATTCCACATGCTACTGTGCGATCCAAAATGGCTTATTCTAAGGATGAGAACAGGTCTTTAGTCAATTTTGCATGTAATTGTAATGTGTCTATGGTACATTTAAAGAGACATGTAGAGAGTAGCATTGAGAGCTATATCTTGTCCATTGTACTTAGATGTTATGAATTACAATTTTTTAATTTGAGTTCATTATATTGTGCAGTGAAAACATTCTGTTAGAGCATAGTTATGTTGAAATTATACATTTTAGAGTTTTTCTTTGTACTATATTTGTTGATTGTCTCTCTTCAGTGTGTATCCACAATGTGGGCTTCTTCAGATCAACATCCTCATCTTTCTGTGGTACACATTAACCGTCTTAGTTATGAAATAGAATCAATAATGCTTCTGCCAGATTTTGGAGTCATGTAATATGTATAGTGGATATCTACTTTGTTGTTTTCTTGTTCTACATTTATTGTCAGTTCATTTCCTGCAAATGTACAGGTGCAATCTTCATTGCTGTTATGATGTAAATGTTACTTTTTGATTGAGACAAGGTATTGCCAGGGTTTCAAGTTCAAGTGGGAGATCACTTTTTTTTTAATTTTTTTTATCCGTTTGGTTAGAGTTAATGGCTTCATAAGTAGTTTTTTATGTTAATTTGTTTCACTTTTATTTCTTTATTGTTTATATCATAAACCATCTTATTAATGGACTTTGCTCTTTCTTCTGTGGTGACTTAGATACAAGAAGCTTCTATGCAGTGTGGATCTTACAAAGGACTTCTTTTTCAGCTATTCCTACAATGTCATGCTTAGTCTTCAACGAAACTTATCTGATCATAATACTACTGGACAATCACTTTATGAAACCCTTTTTGTTTGGAATGAGTTCTTAACTCGGGGAATCAGGAATAATCTCCAGAATACTTCCTGGACTGTAGCCTTAGTGTATGGCTTTTTTAAACAGGTACATTTGAAGTTTCCTTTATAGGCTAGTAGATATATTTGCGAGAGATTTGTAAAGGTAACTACTGTGGTTGATAGTAATGCTAGTGGCTTGTATGAATTCCTTTAGTTCTTTCTTATTTTTTGTTTTCTATATCTGCAGTGAGGTTAACCTTCGAAATATGCTTTGAGTATCTTACACCTGTTGGAAACAATCTTCTCTTGTTTATATTTATTAATTTGCATTTGATTAATAATGATTACTGTACCTCTATAAAGTGAAACTAATCTTATTTGCTAGCATTTTATTTACTAGAGTTAATGCTGCAGCCATTAAACCATAAATTATTAGTTTTTCAGTTGTCGTATGTTGGGAAATTCATTCTTCAAGTCCACACACAAGGTTTGATTAAACTTAGTGTAGGAAGTATTTCTAACATCTTATTGCCAGGCAACTTTTAATGATCACTGTATTACTGGTTTCTAGATTTACTTTAATAGTGCCAGGAAAAAAATGCTAGTATTATGTGTTCTCAGAAAAGATTTGGCATAATCTTTTTGACAAGTGTTCATTTTATGGAATGGTGCGTAGGTCAAACTTTCTATATCTGACAATGAGTTCAACTTGACTATCATTGCTAGGCGCTCACGGCATTATGCTGGGACCAGGTTTGTACAGTTTTTAGCCTTTTCTCAAGTTTGTGTTAAGATTAAAACTGCATTCTATTTCACATGTATGCACTTGTGCAGATATTTGAAACGAGGAGTGAATGAAAAGGGTAGAGTAGCTAATGATGTTGAGACAGAGCAGATAGTCTTTATAGATGGTCATGATGGACGCCCAATGCAAATCAGTTCTGTGGTGCAGATCCGGGGTTCAATCCCTCTGTTTTGGTCTCAGGAAGCCTCTAGATTGAATATAAAACCTGACATTATATGTATGATATGGAAGCATCTTTCCTTTGTCACTCACTTGTTTTGAAATTTATGCTGATGACTCATTTTCTTTCCTTTTCTCTAGTATCAAGGAAGGACTCTAATTTTGAAGCCACAAAACTTCATTTTGAAAATCTTGTCAAGAGATATGGAAATCCAATTATTATACTGAACTTGATAAAGGTAGGCATTTCCACATATGTAAGGAACCATCAAACATGCTTGGTTTCATTGTCTTGTGTCTAAACTAAAAGATTTTCTACCTTATGTATTCTTTTGCCTTTAATGTTTAAGACACGTGAGAAGAAGCCTCGTGAGACTATTCTGCGAGCTGAGTTTGCAAATGCTGTTAGGTCTATTAATAAAAATTTGAGAGGGGAAAATCGCTTGAGGTTCCTTCATTGGGATCTGCATCAGCATTCAAGATGGTAACTTCCTCTTGCCTTATATTGTCCAACCACTCAGGTTTATTCTTGGGGTGTTATTTTGATAATATTAGATCAATTACCTTAGCAGCAAAGCTACTAATGTGTTGGGACAACTGGCAAAAGTGGCTGCATATGCGTTGAAGCTGACTGGCATCTTCTACTGTCCAGTGACATCAAATGTGAGGCTAGATGGATTATCACAGTATTCCTACTCTGAGTGAGTGCCATAACACTTTTTGATGTTGTACTACTAATTAGACAAGTTGAAATACCTTATATTAAGGAATATCTAGCATATTTTTCTGCTTCTTCATCATAATGTTTAGCAATTATTTTTGCCTCGATGTTATTGTTATTTATTTGTCATGGACTAACTCCCTTAAAAGCTTAAACTAATATGTGAAGACTCGTGTTATTTTTTAAAATTAATATCATAAAATGCCCCCTTGTGCAAGAGCTTTTTGGGCTTGCAGCATGGACAGTGCACAACATAAAAGTTTTCGTACCATGTTATGGACAAAGTCTTCCAAAAGTATAAGCTCTTAGCTAAAAACTAAGGAATGGTTGTTTTTATTACTACCATTTATTGATGATCATGTTTTTAATACGATGCAGGAATAACAATGTCATTGATCACTGCATCACAAAACAAGCTAGTATAAACAAGAATAATGTTGATAGAGAAACAGAAGTTAGTAATTGTTACTTTAGTGGTGACAAGAACAAAGATTACAGTGTCAAACCCCAGATGCTTCAATCCGGGGTCTTGAGGACTAATTGCATAGACTGCTTAGATCGTACCAATGTTGCTCAATATGCTTATGGACTGGCTGCACTTGGATGTCAACTACAAGCTTTAGGATTTATTGAATCCCCATATATTGATCTTGATAACCCTTTGGCCAAGGAATTAATGGAAGTCTATGAGTCCATGGGTGACACATTAGCCTTTCAATATGGGGGTTCTGCAGCACACAATAAGGTAATTTCTCTACCTTTTGGAGTTTGGACTTTATGGATTATGATATGTAAAATTGGAATCAGAATTTCTGCACATAATTATTTTATTTAGGATATGCATGACTGCATCTTAAGCTTAACATGGATTCCAAAATGATGTAAGTTAATCTAATGCTAAAAACTTGTGCTTTTTTTAGGCTGTCTCCAATAAAATTATGCCTGTTTGCCAGGATATCTTGTATTTGATTCACAATCTTCTGCAATAGGGTTTAATTTGTTGTAGGTTTGGTTAATTATATGGATGCTGTTATATCTGTCACATGGTTCTTGTTTAAATTGGTCCCTATACTTTTAAAATTCATAACTGAGACCATGAATATTTTGTATAAATTTGATGGAACCCTATTCTAGATACCAAATTACAAATGATTTATTTGTTTAAGGACCTAATTATAAATTTTTAGAATATATGGATCTATTTAAAATTCTGAAATAGTTCAAGCATCTACTGATTAATTTATTATAAAGAGACCATCTCAATTTTCCCAAAGTTTTGAAATAGAAATCATCTAAATTTGCCTCTTGTCCTATTTTCCTTGCATGGCAATTTTGTCCAATTACTACTCCTTCCTTTGAGTATTTTGCAATTGGTATTACTATTTAGATATTTTCTGAGAGAAGAGGTCAATGGAAGGCAGCAACACATTCCCAGGAATTTATTCGAACCCTACAGCGTTATTACAACAACACATATTTAGATGGTGATAAGCAAAAAGCAATTAACTTGTAAGTTAAATAAGTCCATTTGTTTAATTGTATTTGCATAATTGTTTCCACAGGTAATATGATTTAAAGCAAGCACAAGTTATGTTATATAGTGATTGTATTAGAATGATTTAGTTACGGTTATGTTTGATATTGTTTGGGTCAGATTCTTGGGGCATTTTCAGCCTCAACAGGGAAAACCAGCACTGTGGGAGCTAGACTCAGATCAGCATTACACTGTCAAGAAACGTGGCCTGTATTCAGTAGATGACAGTGTTAGGTAAAGAGTGGATTATTGAGTTGCACCAGTTTTTTCCTTTTCAATTAGTGAAACATTAATTATTTGATTTTCAATAATTTAATTAGTGTCAATGAACTTACAATATTTTGTCAAATTTCAGTTATAAATTTTCTATTTATATCTGTCTTTAACTTAGAGCATAATTCTCAAACTGAAAATTTTGGTTAGGCATATAGATAGATATTGATGATTTGAGGAACGCAGAATGCCTTTTATAAAAAAAGTTTTAGTTTGAGGTAGTGTTGGTACATGGTACTGAAAGCCTTTTTTATTTTTCTACTTGAAAAACGGAATTGCTACTATAAAAACTCGATACTTTCTTTAGATGGTCTTGTTCATGAAGTTGAGATGGTTTTGGCTTTCACTTAAGATCTATGTAAGGACAGTATGATATAGGGAAAGTGTAATCTCAAATTTATCCGGAAGAAAGCAAATGAATACAAGTTATTTGTGCCTTGTGGGTTTTATTAAATGATATTATCTAAAAAATGTCATCCATTGTCTGAAGGTTGATAAGGCTAACCCTTTATTTTGGTAGGTCAACTATTAAAAGATCGCTATCAGATGGTAACATTCTCAGTGAAAGTGACACTACGATTAGGAACTTGAATGTTTCAAATTGTCCGAACTCATCCGAAAAACCTGATAAACATTTCCTTTCGGGGTCTACTCCAGATATCTTTACTTGTGGAAGTGATATTTGTCATTGCAGGTATACTAAATTGGCATTTTGCTTGCTAAATTAAGCAATATAATGTAACTTCTTTGAAAGACCTGCTGAAAAGTAGGAGTTCCATGAGGAATCATGCAGTCAATTGGGACATCCATTGTAAGGCCTGTAAAGGAGGATGGATTAGGCCCATGGAATCTGGTGTCTACAAGTATTTCCTTAAAATATTTTTGGATGGAGGGGAGAAAAGAGGGAAAGTAGAGGTTTCAAGCAAACCTCACCATTGTCTCTTTTTTTTTTAATGTGGGGATGGAAATTGTGCAGCCCCTGTAAACCCTCTCATTTTTTCTAAAAAAAATTATTAGTAAAATTATTTCCATATATTCTAAAATAATATTAATTATTATTTTAGAAAATATAGAAATACTCATTATAATTGTTTTTTCGAATAAATAGAATATTAGATGTTCTCATAGGAGTGATTTTCAAGTTTCATCATATATAATGATTTGTTTCCTTTTACAAAAATAGTACATTATAAATAGGGATTAGTGCTTTGTATTTTGTATCACATCATAAATAAGAGAGTAGTATTCAGTCTCTTTTGAATCCCTATAATTTCAACCGTTATGAACATTTTAAAGTTCCCCGATTTGGAAGGATTTAAACATGGGGAATGAAACATTTTGCTTAACCTTCCACACACTTCCACTCCCTCTCTTGGGGGCTAATTAGTTATAGTGCCCCTTTGGAACCTATTCTATTCGGCACGAGGAGAGGATGTGTGGTTTAGAGGAATGTTCATTCTTTGATCTCTTTTCTATCTTTTTTCACATTTCTATTTCATGTCATGCTTCAAAGTCTCTTGGGTGTTGTAGAATTTTTTCTTCTCATGTTATGCTTGCGAGTAGAATTAATAATAGTGCTCTGAAGTTGTGCTCTTGCAGGAGTTTGGTAGGAAGCAATTTTTAAAGTAGTATAAAATAATAAGATGCTGCCTTAAATTTTTGTTAACACTAAGTTCTTCCAAATTTGGTTTGCCATTCAAAAGAGAAGGTAGAGGAGAATTGGTCATAGTAACCAATTCCATTTGTGTTGTATAATATTATCCATAGTTTGAGCTGATCTGATTTACTACACAATCCATCCAAATCTTGAAGTCGTGTTTTATCAAATCATACAGGCAGATATATGGAGGACTGGTCAAGGGCCAAAATTGTGAGAATGATCATCTTTGTTATGATGAACACGGAGATGCATATGACTGCTCCAATTTCCTTGATGTGGACTGGCTTTCTTCTTCTGGAAATTCTTGTGAAGAGGAATTACTTGAAAGGTAGTTTCAAAACTTCGATTAGTAATCATATACCCATGCCTCGGTATTATGCTTTCCTTGAAATCTTTGATCAAAGGTAGAGAGGCATATGTTAAATTTTGGGTGAGTGAATGAGGACAATGCTTTTATCACAGCACATGTATATTTCAATTAATTTGGGAGGTTCATCAATGAATTAAAAATTTAAAAGAGGATAGAGGACTGAAATTGTGTCAGCCTTGTTTATGCAATACTCAGAGATCCTGCAATTTATGAAGCAATATTTTGACTTCAAGGAGGGAAAGCATTTTAACCCAAGCATAGCAAACGTTAGCACGTCTAGCTGATGGTACATCTAGAAACCTTCACTCACCTCCTTCAATTAGCATATTAGTGAGAGGATTTTTTCTTTCGTATGAATTTTTTTTTAATTGTAGTAAATGGTTAGTCTTGGGTTTGTACTGAACTGAATCCTCAAGTGAAATTAGGAGAGCGTGGATTTCATTTTTAGTTGTTTTATTTTAGTGCAGGCAATACTTGCACCCTGTGCAAAGTCATTAATGGATGCTCACCTAGTGGCAAGACTTTGTTATTGAAAGTGAATGGAGAAGGAGCTAAGAGGCTTATTCCTTTTCAATATAATTATTTGGTTAAGGTTTCTAGATTGTGGTGTATATTTGAACAGCACAGTCAAGAAATTGTAGCAATATCAATATTTTGGAGTAAAAACCTAGTTCTCGAGTTATAGATTGGTCTACAAATTTCAAGCTTTTGTTGTTGACTGATGCCAACATTGTTGATTTTACAGGTCAACCAGCATTTCCTCGGAGAATATTGCAAATGAACTAATAACTACCGAGACATCTGTAAGTGAATCTGGATCCAGCATTAAGGTCAGTATATGTTGTTAGTTGCAGAGTCATTACAGAATAACATAATTTACTTCCACTGAGGAAATATCGTTGAGTTATATGTAGTTAAGTAGAAAAAAACAAATAACTTCCAAGGCTTTAAGCAACAATGAAGCCTTTGTGCATTTCTTTTAAGGCCTATGAATTAGTCTCAAAGATGAGTTATTTGTGGATGTGTGATTGGAACTTGGAAAGTATTGGGGATCTTGGTTTGGTTGTCCTTGGTTCTGCAATTGAGGACCTCAGATTTTGTCCTCGAATTATCTACCAACTTCAGCATTAAACACTTTCAGAATCAAATTGTTAATGTACATTCGTTTTTCTAAATTCAATTTTCTAAACACACTCGTATCATTAAAAGAGTTTGACCAATCTGGTTCTTGTTATCAATGCCATAGTAAAATTCGCGACAACATGTGTTGTCAATATAAAGAAGTTTTACAATGATAGTTAATCAGAACTAAATCTCTTTTCTTGTCCATAATGGTATCAGTATGCCACAAATAAGATGTATACATAGTCCTAAGATGCAACCAATTGGGATCTAAAATTTGGTTTGATATATTTCAGGGAAGGCAAAGTGGAGAAGAACTCAACAAAGATAGCAAATACAGTGAAAGCTTTGAACGTTGGGTAACTGAAGGCGAGATGCTTTTTGTTTGAGGCAATTTAATGTTCTTGACTTTTATCATCCCATCCGAAGGATGTGGAGGGTTCCTGACTTGCTGTACAGAAATAAATGGTAAGATATCATCCAAAAGCAAATAGCAGTGGAAGCAGCTGACAGACAAGCTGAGTTTTGTTCAAAGGGCAACTTTCCAGTCACTGATTATATTTTTTCTTCAAATTGCATCATTTGGGAGGTAATGGTAGATGTCAATAGGTAATTAATTTTTGTGCCTCCACAAATTTACCATAATCATCAACCTGTATATAATTTAAATTGAAAAGACCCAAAAAAAATTCGTAGCTGGTTCTCAGGTTATAACTGCCCAATAAAAAATCTGCACTCAACTTTTTTGGTTCCTTGGATATTTGAACTTTTGTCATCATCAACCTGCAAAGTCCTATCCTTTTTTCTACTGAAGTTTAAATTAGCTCAGGTAGTTTAATTAGTTTGAAAAGATTAGAAAGCCTGAGGGAAGGGGAAGTTAGCATGATGAAATTCCAAGTTTTGGCATTGCCTGGTTCAACTTTTTTTATAATTTAGAAGTTATTTTAAAGTAATAAAAAACTAAAAAAAATAATAATAATCTGAAGTTGTTGGATAGCTTTTATTTCTAGCTTAAAAGAGACGTTCTGAGAGAGGGAAGAAAGAGCGTTTTCAGAAGGTATTTTTTAATAAAAATTTAGCTGTTTAATTTTTCAGAAAAGTATTTGGTCCACCTTTTTCTTCTAAAGAGAAGTCTAAAATTGTTGGGTCAAAGACTTGCCATAAATTCATAATAATGGAGCTTAATGTGGTTCGTACATCATATGTGATCTGTCCATAGTGCATTAAAGCAAACTCCAATGGAGTGTCTTGTATTTTAAATTTTAATTTTGTTAATTGTTGCCTTTGTAAGCAACATTTTAATGAAAACATGTTTTAATATAATTTTATGGTTGAGATTTAGAAAATTAATTTTGTTCATCGTTACAATCTTTAGAGCCTATACATTAACTCAAACTGGTCGCACGTTTTCTTCCTTTCATTTTTGCGAAGGTACCATGTAGTTGAGTCGACCTTGAGGGATAAATTTTTTATTGTTCTAGACACTAGGATTATGTTCAAATGTTTAATAATCGATTGAATCAATTGAAATATGACGCAATGAAATATAAAATAGAACAGGATTTTCACTTTATTATTCAAATATTTTATGATGTAAATATTTTAATCTCAATTGCTATATTAAAAGGAAAATAGCAATATTTAATGATTTTATTATTATCATATCCCAAGAAATTTTGAGGGACATGAAGATAAATGATAAATTTGGTTCGAGCAGTTGTGTAATCTTTAGGATCACAATTTGCCATTTATAAGATTCAGTATTCGTCAATAAAACAAGTTTGCATCGTACTGGAAAAAACGATAGCAAGGGATATCTACACGGCATTATTGGTTCAAAAGAATGGTACAAATTTATTGGTGTTTGAAGGTGATACAATGTATCAATTAAAAGGAAGAGAAAGAGAGCACACCATGGTTGCATAACCAAAACCGGACAAATCATACTTTTAATTATATGGTCGGGTGATAATTTACGTGTAAATTCAATAATGATAGCGATACAAAAAGGTAAGATTCTTTTTTTTAAAAAAAATAAGTTATTGAAATAACTCTTTTCTGTCGATAAATAAAAAAATATTCCTTTTTTTTTAAATACTAATATACGAGATTGATTTAAACCTCGTCAAAGATTTGCCCACTAAAAAAATGAGGTTGTGTATGGATGAAATTTGATCATCCATGCCTAACAAATTATAAAATATTGAAAACATAATCTACTAAAAACCATAACATATCAACGGGTAAATCTTGCAAGACATGCTAGAAATCTGTAGAGGCTGAACTAATTTTCTCATTTTTAGTAGTACATTGAGAAAAGGACATTTTACACACTTACGTTGTATTTCCCCCATTTTTTTTATAAACAAAAAGATCAATTAATTTTTTATTTTTAAATATAAACAAATTTTAACTACTCTTCTTTTATTTAATAATACTTTTTTTAAAATATCTTTTATTTAATTATTTTTAAATTTTCAACAACTTTCTTTTACCTTTTTATTTTATTTATGAACAGATTTTCAGGAATTTTTAAGCAATTTAGAAAGAATATTGTGAAATTAATAAGATTCAATATAATTAACTATTTTTGTTAATGTGTGAAAAACAATTGTTTTTCTTAAAAAAAACAAAGTAGATTACAAGT
This sequence comes from Pachyrhizus erosus, assembly GCA_026544285.1. NCBI lineage: Eukaryota > Viridiplantae > Streptophyta > Magnoliopsida > Fabales > Fabaceae > Pachyrhizus > Pachyrhizus erosus. The sequence goes on from JAMLFT010006254.1 coordinate 14,223, forward strand.
TTTTTCAATAATTTAAATTGCATCTTTGTCAATATCTTACTGTAAGTTCTTATTATTAAAAGGTCTAATTAATAATTCATTAAGATTACAAATTTTGATTAATTTAATTAAAACATTAAATTTATCTGGAATTAATATTTTAAAAAATCATTTTTAAATAAAACTAATAAGTATTATTGATCCACTTTTATGTTATTTAAAAATTGATTTTTATAAATGATATTTTTATAAAAAATAATTAATTAAGAATATTTTAAATTAGATCTTATAAAAAAATAAAACAATATTTTTAATTTGAAATATCAAGGATAGGAATGAATAATAATAATACAACGATTCTCAAGGTTGTGACAAAATGGGCATTGCAACCTAAAGTAACAAGTTAATTGTGCGTTATTTAAAGCATTTGTCATGATTTAGTATCCAAAAGCGTCTAGTACTGTTACGTTTTACGGGTATGACTGAAATGCTTCACAATCCCATTCTCCATCAACATGTGTAACAGTTATTATTCCAAAAAATTACACCGTTGTGTGGAAGTTTTACAAAAAAACTCCTTAGTCTACAAATTTTACTTTTAACCGAAATAGGCAACCAACATCCTAAGGGCCGATTAAAAACAAAAGCAAATAATGTAATAAAAGCATAAGGGAATTAAGAACTCAAGGTATCCGATTATACCATAATATTTCTGCCATTCATAACAAACTAGAAAAAAAAAACAAGTTCCTTTGCTACAAAAAAACTGATCCGTATTTTACTTCGAACAAGTGAATAAAATGAAGGACCGGGTAAAATCATAGCGTCAAAAAAACACTAGTTTACTCCCAGCCAGTTGGTTGGACAGATTCAATTCCAGAAGGAGGCACAGGGATTTGTTGTGGTGGTGGTGGAACAGCGTCACCCCAATCTCCTGCAACTGTAAGAGAAACTTTGATTCAACAATAACATTAAAACATGCAAATAAATTAACATTGCAATGGAAACACATTCTGCATCATTTACTCACCGGTTAAATTCAAGAGAATAACAACTAAACAGAAATAAATTCAACATCAAATTAACAACCAAAATAGCAGAACCCATTACAAAGATCAAAAGATTGATTGACAACAAGCAGAAAATAATATCTGAAGGACAGGACAGCACAAAAAAATTTGATTGAGTTTAGTCTAGCTTTATATAATAAAGATAATCACACATACCAGGTGCTGCTTCTGCTGCAGGTGCCCCCCAGTTGACACCAGGTACTGCTGGAATAGGTTGTGGAACTGCATCAGTCCATGATTGATCAATTGCACCAGGCCACTGGCCATCAGCAGCAATGGCACCTGCATTGAAGTCTGTGATGGCATAATCACCTGCGGGAGCCTCCTCCTCTTCTTGTTGCTTAGCCTCCTCTGGTTCTCTGTAGAAGAACAAATCCACCTGCATCAAAGGAAAAAAAATTAAGTCAACCAGCTTCAACAAAACCATCAAAAAGTATTGGATCTATCCAAATTAACCCCTTAGTCTGAAACACAAGGGACAGAATGCAAATACAAACATAATACTCATGATACTCTACCCATCAAAAACAACAATCCTACAAAAAATATTTTACCATAACATCCCATTTGAGGCCAGGGCGAATGGTACCCCTCATCTGCAACACCATTCTGGCAAGAAGCCAAAAAAGACATCCAATGCTGTGTTTTCCCTTATTGTTGGCGGGAATTCCAATATCCACGTATCGCATAGGCGAATCAGTGTCACAGAATGCAATGGTCGGAATATTCCCAAGAGCAGCTTCCTTAATAGGCTGTACACACAAACCCATACATATTGGCAACATAATTACAAAAAAAAAACATCACATGAATCACATTAACAACCAAATCATAAGAAGCTAAAGTCAAAATCATTCATTTATTAACCTGGTGATCTGTTCTTGGGTCAGTGAGAATGAGAAGGCGAGGCTCACTAAACGAAGTCTGAAGCTGATTGGTGAAGGTACCGGGAGTGTGCCTTCCAGCAATGGCATGAGCACCAGTGTATTGAGCAAACTTGAGTACCGCTCTCTGCCCATAAGGCCTCGCAGATTGCACAATAATATCCTGAGGGTTCTCAATTGC
>JAMLFT010006255.1:0-16334 GCA_026544285.1 Pachyrhizus erosus
ATGTTATAAAAATAAATTAAAAAAATTATATATATATAATTCTATTATTATCGAATGAGTGTCAAATATTAAATAAAATTAAAATTTATCATATTTTTATATTGTATCTAGAAAACTATCAAATAAATCTGAACTGTATGAATTAATTTTAAGTTGTTTGCCTTTTTCATTTATGTTTGTGAAAAAGTTGATGTAAATTTTGTTTGAGTCAGCGAATCCAAGGTGGGTCGCAGCAAGGCAACTCTACCATAGGGGACTCGAGGACTTACATGGAATAATAAGCTCACGATACAGCTTTATGCAAATTATGTAAAGGACTGAAATACAAATTTGAAAACTCATGCAACCTGGTATAGCAGGTAATTTTTGTCGTATCCAGGAGGTTCATGAACCCTAGCCTGTTTTATATTGCAAAACTAAAACCCCAAAGCATACGGTGGCAGCGGCGACCCCTTCTCCAAGCTTCTCATCTCTTCTCTTCTTTTCTCTCCATTATATATATATATATATATATATATATATATATATATTCATTCGTACCTGTCTTCTTCTCTCTCGTAATCTTCACCTTCAATTCGATCATGGCAACCCTTGCTCCACCCTCTGACACTACTAGTATCCTTTTCAATTTTCATTCCTCAGTAACACTTTCATTTTTTTCCTCTATTTGCTCTTTTTTGTTCAAAAAAATAAAACTTTTATCCTTGCATGTGTTTATGTCTTTCTAATTCAATTGTATTGTTTCTTCTGTCACTCGTTAACGTGTCCATCCTTACTTTTAAGGTGATGCTTATGGATACACTTTTAAGCGGTGAAGCTACGCAAGCTAGTTGAAAAATCGATTTTACATGTGCAAAGTTTTGGATTAATTTAAAATTATTTCATTTATGGACATGAAGATTAGCGTCATGTTTTATATATATACAATAAAAACTATTTGATTGTGTTTTTATTGTTGATTTTTGTAAAATTTGACAGAATACCCAAGGGAATGATGAATAGTTATAATTCAGTAGTTAGATTAATAGGAATTGTATTTTATGTGGAGTTATTTGATTAGTTTAGGAGTGTTTTGACTTGTACCGGTGCAGTAGTCTGTTTGTTGAACTGCTCAAATTTTCATCTTTTCTATGTTGTTCATTTGAAGTGATTGTAAGTGTCTTTTTTATGCTTATGGAATGGTTGTTTCGGTGGAAAATGACTCTCCTTTACCTCGCTAGTGGTTAATAGTTCAAAAAGCCTTTTTTTTTTTTATAAAACCATATATGTGTTATTTTTTGTCTATTCATAGATTACTCATGTTGAGCTGCTCAAATTTCTCCCTTTTTTGTTTTTTTTTTATTGTAAGTGTATTTTTGTTGCTTGAGAAACTGTTCTTTCAATGATTAATTTCCTTTACAATTTTAATATAGAAGCTGCAGATTTACTGCAGAATTTGTCCTTGGATTCCGAGTCCAAGACCACTGGGGTTCCTGAGCCTGCAAAGAAGGTGAGTATTTTTACAAAAGCATCGAAGCATTTGGAACTTTGGATTTGTGGTCTGATAACTAATTCATACAGTCTACTTCTATATACAGAGTGGGCATGGTCCAGCTAAGGGGGTGACCAAGCCATTTAACCCGAATGCAAGCTACAGTCCAAATGGACATCCATCTACTGCATACTACTATGGAGGTAAGGTAAGCTGTTATGACTTGAGAGGATAATGTGGAAGTTATTGATTGAATAACTTATTATTCCTTCTGGAAAATTGACGTGGCGATGAGAGTCCGTGCAGGTTATGATGGTGGAGGCAATTGGAACATTTATTCCAGATATATGAACCTTAATGAAGGGATAACACAAGTAATTACCTCTTGTTTTGGTTACTACTAGACTTTGTGATGTTGTGTATCTATTTTCATATTATAATTGGGTACTATTTGTGAATTGGTGATGAGAAAAGTGGGGCTAAGTTCTATTAAGACGTGGTTAATTTCTTCTATATGTTAATTTCAAAATCAAATGGTGGAGGATGGATGCTTCCTACTTGCTAAAATCATGCATGATTACTTTCTGAGGGTTCTAAATTGTTACATCAATGTAACATATTAAGTTTGTGTATTGCAAAAGCATCTGTTTTGTTTCAAATTTTACATAATACTACGTTGTCTATGATTTTTTTATTTTTTATTTTTGTCAATATCTAATACTAAAATTGTTAGCGAATCTAGCTGTAGTTTGATCCCTTTGATGAGCCTGAAACCATTCAGGATAAATATAGTAAACTCCCCGGAGGTTAGCACTTTTTACATTGACACCGTCCTTCCTTGGGAAATTACACCTACCTCCTTTGCTTTGTTAGTTTTAAGGATTTTTGTAGAATTTATACATAAAATGGGGGGATGTATGTGTCCTTGCTTAAATAAGGAAAGGCATAATGGTACATAATTAAGTAAGGGGTGTGATTGGACTTTCCCAAACAAGAAGGGTGTCAGTGTAACAATCCTTATCCTCAAGGGAGGTCAGTGTAATTAGCCCTAATCATTTCCTTCTTTTGCCAATTTTTTTAGATGTTTAGTTTCTTATTTTTCTTCTACCTCTTAGTGTTGCAAGGATATGATTTGCTTCTTACAATTTTTAAACAATAAAATATAGATTTACTAAATTGTTAAAGATAAGATAATCTTATAAGGGTCTTGCTTTATGTGATGAATTGAATAACAGGGTGTTTTGGGAGATAACTGCTCTTATTTGTACCATCAAGGATATGGTTATACACCATATGGAGCACCCATGCAACATGATGATAAGCTCTATGGGCTTCAACAGTACCAATACCCTTCTTACTACCAGTCTCCAGCTTCTGCTGACGGGTCATTTGCTGCTAACAAAATCAATGCTCAAGAAGGGGGAATATCAACTGCAGTCAGTGCTGAACATATCCCTTCATCTGCTGTTATTAATAAAGGAAGCACCATTGGTGTGGTCAATGAAGATTCTACAAATAACAATGGGTTAAATGAATTCTTATCAAGTTCCCAGCGCTCATTGTTGAGTTCAAATGATTCTTATCAAAGGACTGCCTTTCCTGTATCTGCTCCTTTATCAGGATATCAAGATCCAAGAGTAGGTCCTCATGGGACTCAATCGGCATTATCTTCAGATCCCTTATTATTTTCTAATAAAAAGTCCAGTGATGGAGTGAAAATTGGATTATCTTCTCAAGCTGTGCCTGGCAAAAACTTTTCCTCTCAGAGGAATACAGCCATTCCTCAGCCACTTCCACAGTTCATGGTATGTTTGGTCTGACATCCCCCTTCCTGTTTCTAAGCATCAGAAAGGATCTAAGTATTTAAGTACCTTTGTTTTTTCCTTTACAACTTCAGCTTGCCTTTCATGTGTATGCTGTACTTTCCTATTCTAAAGTTGTCCAACCAAGAAAATTAATTTTCCTTAACAAACTTTCCGTTTATATTATGTTAGGTAAGCCCAATGTACTCGTTTTTGTTAGTTGAGGGAGTTAGAGTTACTGATAGTCTATAACAAAATTTTTGTTAGTTGAGGGAGTTAGAGTTAGTGATAGTCTATAACAAAATTCAATAACGAGATAGGGAGAGAAGATTAAGGGCTAGTTTGTTTAAATTTTAAAAAAATGACTTTAATAAAGTGATTTTTAAGAAGCAAATAGGATTTGTTTCCTAAAAAACGTAGAAACTGTTTAATAAAAAACAATTTAGATAAATACATATAAAAAGCACAAAATTGTTTATTTTATTAAAAAAATGTTTTTTTTTTTTTAAATAAGCTTAAACAAACAGGCCCTAAGACTGATCTGCTTAGAGATTGGTTTTGGAGGATGAGATATCAGGCTCTTAAAATCCTAAAGGACCTGTATTCGTTCCCTTCCTTCTCTATTCCTAACCTGGATTCATCACTGGTCTGTGGCCTAGGGGGACCTCATCAACAAACTCATGTCTTTTCTTTCATTCTTTTTGAAATATCAGAACCAGTGTATCATATTTTATCATATATGATTATGAGTATAACTATTGTTGTGGTTATACATGTTCTCATCATTTGTACGTATTTTTTCAACCACATGGGTTATGATTCTTTTTTATACAAACTATCCTACAATAAATGGTTTCATTTTTGGTTTGAGCTCAATATTGTTTCTACTAGTAAAGTCAATTCAAAATTCACTCATATACTGTTCCTTGGGTGCAGAACTTTCATGGTTCCATACATTCATCTGGATTAGAACCGTACTCTGGATTCATTAATGGGATGTACCCAAGCAACACAATGTACAGCCAATATGGAAATACAGATAGAGCTAGTTCTCATTTTTCACCTGCTCCCTATGGATATAGAATAGGGTCTGTTAATAACAATCTTGAAGCCTCAAATGATGGCCGTGTTATTGATCATGCCAAAAGAAATATGGACAGATTTGGTGAGCTGAACAAGGGACCAAGATCTGGCAATACTTCTGACGATAAAAGTGTCAAAGATTCTGGTTCTGTCACATTACTCAAGGGGCAGAATCTTCCAATTAAGAGTGATAATAAAGAAGTGCCTCTAGTTCCCAATAAGGAACAGTACTATGGGGTAGATTTTTCTGATAATTATTCTGATGCGAAATTTTTTGTCATTAAATCTTATAGCGAGGATGATATTCATAAAAGCATAAAATATAGTGTCTGGGCAAGCACCCTTAATGGTAACAAAAAACTGGATGCAGCATATCATGAATCCAAGGAGAAGCCTGCCGACTGTCCTGTATTTTTGCTATTTTCGGTGAGTTGCTGATTTGATATAGCATTTAGTTGGGTAATTCCTCTGCTTTATTGGTTTTACTAAGCCTCAATTTTCCCTTTGTTTCTTGGTACAGGTCAACACTAGTGGGCAATTTGTTGGTTTAGCAGAGATGGTGAGTCCACTTGATTTTGGTAGAACTGTGGAGTATTGGCAGCAGGACAGGTGGAGTGGTTGCTTTTCTGTGAAGTGGCATATCATAAAAGATATCCCAAACAGTGTGTTGAGGCACATAACACTAGAAAACAATGAAAACAAACCTGTTACTAACAGTAGGGACACCCAGGAGGTATTCACTTAGTGGCCTGTTCATTCCCACCAACCCCTCCTCCTCTTTTCAACTAGCAGTACTTATCTATATCCTTCTGCAGGTTAAGTTTGAGAAGGGTATTCAAATTCTCAAAATTTTCAAGGAGCACTCAAGCAAAACATGCATCCTGGATGATTTTGGATTTTATGAGACTCGTGAAAAGATTATTCAGGAAAGAAAATCTAAAGAACAGTTTCCAAAACAGGTAGCAAGAACCTTTACATCACATACTAAGATCAAATTTTGCATTTAAATTTTTTCTGTAAATTTTTACTGATGTTTTTCTACCATGCACCTTCTAAATGTTGGATACTAAGATCCATTCAAGATCATGCCATTTAAGTGGCCTCACCTGCTGATTAAATCTTTCAAATCCTTTGTTCTATTACAGGTTAGCAAGTCCAATGATTTTACAACAAATGGGACAGTTATGTTGCCCAAGTCTCATGATGAAGCCTTGAAGAATGAATCAGCTACTACAGATGAAGCAGGAGAAAAGGAGAAGCTGGTAGAAGTGAATGGATCAACTCAAGTCTCTGAAGACTGTTCAAAGAGCTGCGAAACCGGTGACAGTGCTAGACAGTAGAGTGGTTAAAAAAATGTAGTTTCCAGTATCTCCCTCCCCCTCTTTTCAATCTTTTTTCATGAATTCCTTTAATAAGGAGCGAATTTGTGTTTCTCTGTTCCTGGTTACCTCTGCTTATTTTGTTTGGCCTTGGTATTGTAGTGGATGTAGTCATATTGCACACCTCTTTTTGAAGAGAAGTTATACAGTGAGAATGAAAATAATGAGTTTAATTTTGATATACTAAAGATTTTTACAATTTCAACAGATTAGAAATCTATAACTTAAATAGATATTATAAAAGTTAATAAATTTTAATTATATAATAATTAATGGTTGGATGATAGTAAAATAATACTATTATATTTTAATTAAATTTGTAATTTATTGTTTTTTCTGCTGATTTATATTTGATATGCCAGTTTTGCTCATTGTTATCTTTATTTATCTTAATACTAAAAACCAAAGACGAAGCTGATTTGGTATATAGGAATGGCTATTTTTGCAGGTGTTTTATGATTCAGATATATGGATTCATCATGCGGCGTTTAGAAAATATATTGAATGACTTGATTCCCGGTTTTTAATTTCTTTTTTTAATTTCTTTTTATCTATGCTTTCTTTCATCGGGTACTTAATCACTCGACGATGCGCCCGGACTAAAGATCAATTATTTGATACTGAAGCATCCTGTCAGTGAAAGAGATGTCACATCAAGAAACTTTTTACTCAAGCATTTAACTGCCCCACCGGTAGCCATTTGCATCCTTTGAAGCAACATCATTCAATGTGTCTCATTGATAGTACGATTTGTTTGGTTTGGAAGAGAAATAATTTTGGATTAATAGAATATATCATATTCATTGATATTGGTTATGTTTATCTTATATAAATATTGAGAGTCACTTGAGTTTATCTCAATCTAGAATTTGTGAGATTAAGACAGAAATAACTTCTGAAAAATACTTATTGTAGTAGTTTAAAAAGACTAGTAATTACTTATTGTAGAGTTAAAAATGATTTGATAAAAAAAATTTATATCTTTTATATAATGAAACTCAATGGTTTGTAAAAAATAGACATAATTTTAATAGTAAAGACGAACGTATATAGAATATATTGTGTTATTTATTTTTATCATTTGTTCATTAATAGGGAAGAATCGTCGATTTTATCTTAAACAACATTTTTTATTTTTTGTTTGTTAAGTCTTGAAAATTTTGTTTAACTTTTTTTAAAAGATAAACGATCTTGAATCATGTTGTATATGGAGGCTTTGTAAAAAAAAATTAAAACATAAGTCAACCTCCTTTTTTGTGTTTTTTGTTTACTTTACATGATCAATTTTTAAAAATTTAAGAACTAAAATTGTGAGAAAAATAATGGGGGATCAAAATTGTGGATCATGAATTATAAGGGATCAAAATTATATTTTATCCTTTAACAAATGAATTTACATCCCAAAAGCTCAAAAGATAAACTTTCAATAAAATTTAACCATTTTAATAAATATTATTATTTTATTTTTAGAAAAATATTTTTATTAGTTTTTAAAAGGTTTCACCTCAAAGTTCACATTAGGCCTAAAAATATGTTGGATTGACCTTAAGTCTCGAGTTTGAGTACAATGCAAATGTGTTAAAAGTAGAAACTAAGTTTTAAAGTCATATTCTCACTATTTTTACTTTATTATTGAAAAACATAGGTTAAGACAACATACTAATTATTATGAATTGCACTCAAGTGAGGCAATTCATCTAAACTAAGGCTAGTCTTCAAGTTGCTTTCATAATTGCATGGCTAATGCACTTAGGTTCTCACAATTGTGCTTAATTGTTTAAGGCTTGTTACTACTGCTCAAGGCTACAACCACATTGTTGTCTACATGTCTATGTGAGAACAAGATTATGTGAGACTATGCGATCGTGTGATTTTATAATGTGTTTCTTTCAAATTTAGTTGAGTTTTATGTGATTGAAGGTAACTTTTATTATAACTTGTAAGTAAATAAATGTTTATTTACATATGTTTTGAGTATGTGTTTTGTTCATTACATTCGAACACAATATGTACTGTAATTTTGTATTGTGGTTGAGGAAGGAAGGCTTGTTGTGAATGTACCTATTTGGTTTATTAGAAACAATTCTATACAATTTCATAGGAACCTTAACTCATAAGCAAATTCATTTTATCCCCAAAAGATGAAACTTAACTTATGAGCAAAAGGGATTAAGGATTTAACAAAATGGTGAAAAAACAAAAGTACTTGTTCCTAACTTGGAGGTTACATTTGTTCTTGAGGTAACTTATTTTGTTCGAGAACGATTTCTCAAGCAAGTGAATAAGCTTACTTTTGACTCTCTTGTGAAGCACACTTGATATTGGACTTTCATGTGGATTATGTGGGAAATTTACCTTAAGTGCAATCCAAAATGATTGATACTTGAAGCTAAATGATATAAAGGTTGCTTGTTTGAAGAGCTTTATTAGATAGATTTCTAGTGTAGGGAGGTTGTGAAATTATGTGACTATAAGTTTTGTAATAAATAAATAACGATTCTTTTATTCAATAACTATATATATAATACATATATTAATATTGTATGATGGTTGTGTGTATGAATCTTATTTTTATATTTGACATTGACATATATTAATCTTGTTTGTATATTTCTAATTTTGTATTGCATCTTGTTTATGTACTTTAAATATTTTTAGTAATTATATAATTGTCATCTTAAGTATAACTTTGCACTAATTATTAACAATGGTAATTTGTTTATAACTTTGTGTTGCAACTTAAATCACAATTTGCTACTACATTTAATTGCTAAACTTGTTATCTTAAATATGATTGTAGTAATTATATTTTTTTCTTGTTATTAGTAAAATGTCTATTAAACAAACCTTTATTCCCATTGGTGATAAGCAACAAACAAAACATGTGTCATCTAATATAAATTAATCAAATTCAATCAAATAAAATAATGTTTTTATGAATGAAATTAATTATTTAATTCAAGTTAAAATTGGCAACTCAATTATAATTAGTAGCTCAAAAAAGTTAACTTTTAATGTTTGAAATCACTTTAAGAGACAAAAAATAGATAATGTATCACTCTTCGTTACAATATTATTTATATTATTATTTATTTATTTAGTAATTATTATGTTAAATGTTTGTTAACTTAATAATAAACTTAATGCAAATACAAAATGCAATCATACTCTTATGATCATAAATGTGTACTAGATACATAAAAAACTTAATATGAATAGAAATCATAACATACTTAGGATAGTCAATGCATACTGAATATATCATCTATAGTAATTCAATATATTATAAAATAATAACTAGTTGAATGACTATATATGCACAACCACACAACTAATATTTAGTTGCATTCATATAATACAATAAAATATAAATATCTAAAATCAAGGTTGTCTATCTAAGAGTTAAGTCCCATACCATCCCAATCCTCAAATATTAAAGCATTCAAGATGCCATCAAAATGGTCTACCTCAAAGTCCCGAAGTTTGAGCCTTATCAATGTTGGAAATCCTACCATTTGAATTTTTTCCTTCAACAAGTTACAAAAACATGTTAAAAAAAGAAAAGAAAAAGGTGAAGTCACATCACTCTTATAATTAAGGTCACAAACAACAAATCTCAAAGGTTCCAACCAATAGAATAATCATAACTAGTGATCATCTAAGTATAATGTAAATGGAAACTAAGATTTTTTTTTATCTAAGGTTTAATTGATCCGTGCACTAGGAGCTCATTGCTTGATTCACTTAATTAGAAGACTTGACATTTATATTGGGTGACATTGGGAGTTCATATTCCTTTTTGGTACTTTTCTATTTAGTAAAACACAAGTCTAACTTTTAAGTGGATACTCTCGATCAATATGGTTATACTAAATAGTTTGTCAAGATGTCAAGTCGTATCTCAATTTAAGTCTATATGTCAAACCATTAGAATTTCACAACGTGATACTTTATCTTTTACCATAATGTAATCCACTCATCACACATCTCACTTGACTCAGCATATAATGTATGCTTTCTAACTTAGCATATACACTTAATGAAAGTTTGATAGAGTCTGTTATTTTTGGCACTATCCATCACATCTTCTTATGGGTATGACAAAAAATAAATAAAGACACAACCTACTAAACAATAATATCAACAATCTCGTTTTCAATTTCAATAATTTCTCATTAGCTCTCATGGTCACATCTTTCGCTAGTTCTTAGGCTTAACATCCACATGTCACATTACTTACATATCTCACCATATAATGCCACATTGATTTAAGTATAATGATTAAACAAATTATTTACTTACTAATATCATTGTCAATCTTAATATTAAATTATAATACCAATTCTCAAATATCAATCCTATAAAAATTAATTATTGTAATTGTCCATTTAATGACTACACATAATCTATATTTATACCAATCAAATAGAACCAAACGTAATTACATGAGATAAATCGTATTAAAGAGAAATAATGACTAAATTCCTTATTGCTATCAAATGATAAATGTTAAGATAACATAATATTCTAACATTCTTCCTTAAGTTGAAACATTTATATCATATAAACCAAATTTGTTACAAATATCATCAACTTAAATGTCTTTGAGGGATTTAATGAATATGTCTGTTAATTGGTCAAAATTCAGCTTATGGAGTCTGTGGGGATTTCTCCTAAATGCACACTCTTCACAAAGTGATAATAAATCCTTATATGTTTAGTCTGCTCGTGAAAAACCAAGTTAGATGCAATGTGGTGAGCGGTTTAATTGTCACATATTAGTTTAATAATCATAGTATCTCCAAATTTTAAGTATAGGAGAAGTTGTCTAATCCATGTAAGTCCACATGTGATTACAACCATAACATTGTACTCAACTTCAACACTGTATTAAGCAACAATGTTTTGCTTTTTACGTTTCCATGAAATCAAGTTTCCTCCAATGAGAATGCTATAGCCAAAAATGGATCTTATATTTGTTGGTGACCCTGCCAAATCAACACTAAAGTAACAAATACACATCTTGGTACATTATTGATGTATTTAAAAATGTGCATTACAACATCCAATGACTATCACAAGGAGTATTCAAAAATTGACTGATTATGCTAATTGCAAATATGGTGTTGAGTTGAATGATAGTAAGGTAGTTAAGACGTTCTACTAAACAACGATATCTTTTCAGGTTTTTCAATGACTTCCTCTAACTTGGAAGAAACTTCACATTGGGATCCATAAAAGTATTATTGGGTCGATAAGCAAGCATACTAGTCTTTGTCAAGATATCCAAAGTATACTTGTGCTGGAAAATGACAATGCTAATGGACAACTAAACAACCTCAATCCTTAAGAAAAATTTAAGTAGACCCAAGTCTTTAGTCTGAAAATTATTGTGAAGGTAAGACTTAAGATGAAGGATATCGTTAAAGTCATTGCTAATAATGAAAATGTCACCAATATAGACAACTAAGTATATGCATAGGTCAAGTGAAGAATGGAGGAAAAACACTAGGTGGTTAGCTTTATAGCGAGTCATGCCATACTAGAGCAAGGTAAAGCTAAAATGGTCAAATCGTGCACGAGGAGATTGATTCAAACCATAAAGAAAATGATGAAGCCAACACACCAACTAAGAATCCATAAAAAAAGTGAAGCCAACACACCAACTAAGAATCCATAAAAAAAGTGAAGCCATGTACACTTCTTCAAATAATTTTCCATGTAAAAAGACATTTTTAATGTCCAGTTAACGAAAAGGCCAATGACGAATGACAACCATGGCAAGGAAAAGTTAAGTAAAGGTGATTTTGGCAATAAAGGAAAAAGTATCCTTACAGTCGAGACTAAAAATCTAAATGTAGTTTTTAGCCACTAATTAACCCTTATAACAATTAACATGACCATCAGGTCCAATCTTCACGGTGTACACCCAGTGACTATTGATAATGGTCTTATTAGAAGACAATAAGATAAGATCCCAAGTACTTCTAGCATGGAAAGTAGCCATTTCATAGCCATCTTAGTGTTGTAGTTTGTTGTCCTGTTTAATTGTTTGCACAAGATTAATGGCACATTAGTGAAAGTAATAGCAAAATTTGGGTTGGAAGAAAATCTATAGAAGCCATGAGATAAGGGGCTAAACAAAAATAGAAAATAAATCAAACAACAACAATAAGGAGCCAAATAGTGGCAAAAATAGCTAAATAATACTAAATCGTGGTTGCTAGAAAGAGGGAAGCATGGTGGAAAGGTCTCTAGAAAGTGGGTCATCAAAAAAGGTAGGCTATATGTTGATTTGGATCAGGTGCATGGATCTTAACTCTAGGAAGAAGTTGTGTGTTCGGTGACGAAACAAGTAGGACTTTGAGTTAGGTGTCGCTAGAGAAGGACGATGACAAGGGTATGAGTGTGTCAATCAACAAATATCTGGTGACAGCAAAATAGTACTTTAGTATTCTTCATGCAAAAAATGAAGGAATAAAAAGGATAGAGAGGAAGAACCTAAACTACTAATACCATGCAAGAATTATTTACTGTAATTGTGTATCTAATGACCACACATAATCTATATTTATACTAATTAAATAAAATCAAACATAATTACATGAAATCAATCACAATAAAGAGTAATAATGACTAAATCTCAAATTTCTATCAAAATAATAAATGTTAAGACAACATAATATTTTGATAAATTTGATAGGCTTTCATGGGCTTGTCATTTATAACTTTCAAGCTTATGACAATGATCACATCTTAATATCAAAATCATAGAATACAACATCTCAAAAATTCAATTTAAGTAAAGTAATTAAGACAAAGCAAATTCATATTTCATTACCAAACAATGACTAAATTGACACATATACATAAGCCCACAAGATCATTTTTGTCCCCTTTCATGAGTTTTAATTCCAAGTCAATTACTAACATTAAATCAATTAACTTTTAACCTTGTTTAGTTTGGGTACCAAAATTCCTTCTCTATGTGAAGATCAAGCTAGTTAAATAAAAATAGGACTATAAGTTTCATCATCAACCATTATCACACAAAATGCACAAATCAAACTTTCTCATCTCATTCTAACTGTAACTCAAACAATTATCTCATTAGACGAGATTCCTTCAAATTCAACATCACCATAGGAATTCTATAAATGAGGTCATGTCATTGTGACACTCCACAACATCAATTGAACATTCAATCCTTCACTAAATATTCTCATCAAGTCTTTTATGATTCACTTGCATCCTATCATCACATGAGATTAACTTTTATGATTTAACTAATTTAACTTATCATTTTATTTGCCATTTTCTTTCATATTTGTAATCAATGTTTTCTTGTCACTAGCTTTATAAGTCTCATAAGAACACACAATTTTAGGAATTTCAAACATCAATTTCTCCTAGTTAATCACTCATGTTTTTTAATGAATCTTTCATTTTATCTTTTGTAATTAAGAGTCTAATGCCACAAAACATTAAATTAAAGTGCTTTAATGTCTTCTATTTTCTTAATTATCCTCAAAACATTCCACTTAGTTCTTTTAACCCTTTACTAATAATTTTAGAACTTACATTTGTCTTAAAAATCAAATTCCACATATAAATATATGCTCATTAAAAAAACACTTATAACTCATTTATTTAAACTCTGATTGCGCTCAAATTTTATAGAAAGGTTCCTTACACACATAGGGACCTTTCCTAACCATTTCTCAAATTTTTTGGCATCATTTTGTCGCATTTAAAGGTATAAACAACTACACTACAATAGTCTAAGTATAGTATTTTTTGTCACAAACTACAATTTTGGCATAACATTTGATCCTTAAACAAGTCCAACTCATTAAAACAATTAAGGCATGATATTAAGAAGTAAATCATTATCAAAACATAGCTCAACTTGAACCTAAATAGAGACATGTTTTTGTAGTCGGAAAAACCTTAAATTTCTAACCTATCACATGCCCAAAAGGTAAAAACATGCTTCAATCATTCACAAATATATCAAATAAATTTAACTAAAGTCATTCATCTCATAAATAAAGATAACATTCACACTAATTGATCAAGTTAAATCCATTATTGGAGTATCTAAGAACTTAAAAAGAGAATAGTACACATCACATAACATTTTAGACTTTGGGATCATGTATTAGTAACTTTATGCATCATTTTCACACCATAACTTGCCTCAATTATTTTTAACACAACTTATACCAAATTAACCTGTTCCAAAACCATTTTACCTAAGGCAAACAACAACTAGACTTCAATCCTACAATCCTACAATTGCCAACATGTGTAGTGGAAAAAGGCTTCAAAATCATTTTTCACAACTTCAAATACTAAAATGATAGTCCTAACCCATACTACTATGTGAAACCTTCTATTTTAAACACATACTTCAATTTTAATGCCAATTTCGATCCAAAATAGCCTCTAATTCTTTCCATGTACAAAATCTCGTAAGGATTCCCAAAGTTTATATTGACATAGTTATATCTCATTATTTCTTACTCCAATCACTCAAATTTTTTCGTCTGACCTTAGTATAACTAATTAGTGTTTATTTCTATCATAAAAACATAAATTTCATAGATTTTAAGTGTCTTAAAACAGTACCAAAAATTCATGACAACATGTGATTTTAGTGAATGGTAATAAGGGAGGTCACATATTTATTGATCCATTAAATTGTGCAATAAATTTCCATTTAATTACGATCCTTATTTAGCATATCAAGCTCACACATTTCCACTAAATGAAATCCTAAAATTTCATACCTTTAACCAAACATTTTACAACACTGAATAAAGTTTCAAATATGTAATTTCACATTCTATTTTTCTCATCACTTGACAATAAAATTTTCATGGTCCAAAACTTCAATTCTACACACTAAAACATCAAAATAAACATATTTACTTGTATCCAAACATTAAATCACTCATACAAGTTAATGAAACTTGATTTTCACAAGCTACAAAAGGCATAAAACCTCTTATGTAGCAAACAACACAATACAAAAATTTGGCACAATATAAACCAATTAAAAGCATTTAAATTGCAGCCTAAGGCTTGAACAAAAGTAAGAGTGCATTATACTATCATTCAAACATTAAAAAAATGATAATATATGAGCTTAACACCCCTCCATACCTCTGTAGCTTAGTATAATTCCTTTTCTTTATAGTTCCAACAAGCTTAAGTCTCTCTAATAAGTTTCTCACATCCAAAAGAAGAAAGAGAAGGAGAAAACTCTTAAAGTGAAGGAATGGTTATGGGAGAGAGAAAAAAGGTGGATTTGCTATATGCAGGGTTGACAGTTGTTTATAGGAAGGAGATGATGCCCTTAAAGTCATGTTTATAGAAAGAAGGAGGTTAAGGTTGTTGACCTTGAGGGGTTTAACTTTGACTTTCTTGGTCCTCCTTTAATCTCTCTAGTTAACCTTAATTAACTCCCTAAACGTGTCATGTTGCATTTGTTTCATTTTAATCTATTTCGATTTTCTTAATCTAACTTTAGTTTATTCTTATCTACTTTAATTTAAATTTAGCATCTAACACTATATATTATTATGTCATTAATGGGTTAACTTAGTCAACATTAATGGTCATAAATTAATTAATTAGTTAACACCAAGTTTTGTTCTAAACTAAACTTATTTATCTTTAATTATTCACTTACTAAGCTTATTTTAGTTATTAGATGTCACACACACAAGTGTCTATTTTATCTAATAATTTTTCTCACTAATCTTTATTTAATAAGTGATTATTTCACTAATTAAAACTAATTATTACAAAAAATTCTATTTTAAATTTGAAGGATGTTACATGCCATGGTCAAAGTTAATTTATCCCAAGACATCCAATGTATACCCCTTCCTTCCTTTCCTATGGACCCCTATCCAAAGGAATTATCATATTTTGTATTTCCTTATAGAGAATAATGAGGAAATAAAAAAAATATCCTTCTTTTAAATAAGAATTGATTGCAACATTGTCTTGATTAAGACTTCCTTGCCAGATTGAGAGAAAGTCTTCCTTAGTTAAGAATTCAATATTTTTCACACTTTATTTTTAATGAATTACTTATTATAAATTTTAATACTTAAGAGATTGTTTATATATTATTTTTATTTTAAAAATCGTTTAAGAGGGAAAATAATATTTTAAGAACCAAATTGATAATTCACTAAAAAAACTATTATAAAGTTTTTACCAATCATAACTTTTAATTGATTGAGAATATAAAACTTATTTATTAAATTCTTAAAATAATATACTTTTCTCAATTTTTTAGTAGACTTAAATAGTTTTATTAGGATAAATATTTTTTGGTTCTTAATTTTTTATTTTAAGTCTTTCATAATTTTTTTACTATTTTTAGTTTGTTATAAATTGCTTTGGTTTGTTTTTATTTTGTAACGCTAATCTCAACTATTAAATAATAATGTGATAAATATAAATTATATTTTAAAATTTTCTGTTTAAAGTATATAATGATTTTTAGTTACTGCAAATTTTTTAAAAATTTAAATATTTATTTTTATGGTTGTGAATTTTTTATTTTTAAATTTAATTAGA
>JAMLFT010006256.1:0-16330 GCA_026544285.1 Pachyrhizus erosus
AAAATACAAATATATTATACTAAAAATATATTTTAACCTAAAAAATTTAATATAACATAAATTTTTAAAGTAGATTAACAAGTCAAATCAAACTTTCAAATATACCAAATCAAAATTAAAAATAAAAAAATATGATAAGTAACAATTTAGACTCATGCCTTGAATTTTTTAAATATGTAACACTTATTTAAACAAAGTCTTGTTCAACCTAACTTATTTATACTTTTATACATATTTTGTGTGAGTTTGTCTTGTATTATCTAATAATTCTATTTATAATAAATAATTAAAATGTTTATATAATATACATATTTTTTATATTATTATCTAATTATAAATTATTATATATGATAATATTATTAACTTTTATAATATATAATTACTTTAAATTTTATATTTGTAACAATTACTAGTTAGTTATTAATATGCTAATAATAATATATGAAAATTAAATTCCATATCATAAATATTGATTGCATGAATTTGTACCAATTGTTGGAAAACAAGAACAAGAGGAAAACAAAATAAAGCTGCTCATTCGTGCATCTTCCATCTCGTATCTTCTAATAATTTTGGTTATCAAAATATAATGCTATATGATACAAATATTGATATTATGAATTAGTGTGATTGGTGCAAAACACGAAGGCAAGTGATAAACTAAATGAAAATGAAAAAAAAAAATATAATAACTTTTTTTGCACTACACCCGCTATTCATTTAACGTCATATATGCGGGTTTTGTCTATTGCCGCCTATTATTCTTTAGGAAAAAGTTTGATTCATATCTATTAGATGTAGAAATTTAAATTTTCATTATGACCACCGTATAAAAAAATGTAGATATTTTAAATAGAGATACAAGTGGAAATGTGGTGTGAAAAAGAGAAATAAAAAACATATGTAATTTGAGTACTATTTTTATGATAAGAGAATCATTACTTTGTTCTTTAACTTGTTTATTGAAATTTAAAATATTTAATTTTTTATTTTAAAGAAAAAATAAATTATGCATTAATAATATTGTAGATATGAAAATTGATAAACTATTGTGATGATCAATATTAATTTATTATTACTTAATCAGCTGACTTGACAAAAAGATTTTATCTCATAATCAAGTTCCTAGTCACTCTAAAGAGTTTTATAGCAATTCATAAGATTACAATTTCTATGTTATTTTACTCTTAAAAAGGTCTAAAATAACAAAAGTTATAAATGATTGAATTTAAAAGAAATAATAAATAAAGGTTGAAAAGAAAGGTGAAAAAAAGAATAAGTAAATAAAAATAAGAGAATTTACATTAATTTTGGTTATGAACCCTTGTTACATATCAAATTCTCCTATTTATAAGGCCTAGACATATTTCTCCTAGATATAACTACCCATTTCCCACAAGTTTAAAGGAATAGATTACATGTGTTTAGACTTTTTTTTTGGAATTGCTAAGCCCTAACACCACTATTTTCACATTTCCACTCAAGAATTAAAGCTTTCTTAAATGGTCTTCCTTCAACTCAATGCACATTGAGCCTAACCTAGACACTGGGCTTGCTAAATCAATTATTAGCCGTTGTTGCGACCTAATTCTAACTACTAACCTTTTTTATAATAACAAATGTAAAATAATTTTACACTATCAACTAATCATAAATATATAATTTTGTTAACTTTTACAATATATTACTTTAAAAGTCATATAAATAGTTATTTATGATTGGTTGATAATGTAAAATTACTTTACATTGTTAATGCATAATCATCAACTCTATTTTAAAATAGTCTTATTTATATAGTTCTTTATTATTTTGTTAAATATTACAATAAGAAAATAAATCATAACAATCTTTTATACAAGTTCTACAAACATTTAAATGACATGTTGATCAAACTCAAATTAAACCAACTTGATCAATACCATGTTGACTAGGTTGGATCTATTGACTCCAAGAAGGTTAAAACTATTTTAAATTTTCTAAGAATTTGTATTTTTTTTTCCTACCATTTTAACACATTATATAGAGCTATTGAGTTACACAACTCAAAATTTAAATAATACAACAAATATTATTATTGAAACAAAGAAAAACACATGCAAGAGATGTTGAAACCCTGTGTTTTGACTACATAACAGAGTTTTGTTTTATATAGACTTAATGTAATAAATACAAATAAATATAGAAAAGGTAGTTGTTGAAAAGGAAACTCAAGGATGTTGGAGAAATAAAAAACAAAATGTTATGGAATGATCACTTGACTAAGAAATTTCTTAGAAGCAATCAAGCAATGTAAGACATGATTTTCTCAAAATTATGTTTGGAAGCTTCAAACCAATAATATTAGAGACCAAAAATATTTAAACTTAAAATTAAGTTTAGGAATAACTTTTGGAAAAAAAGATGTGCCAATGCACTTGGGAAAAAATGGAGGTCAAAACATCTAGGGCAAAGGGTTGGACTGTTATGAATATTAAGTCATCATCAAAATAATCGTCGATGAAAAAAATAAGTCACCACTATTATGTTTCATTTGTGGAAAAATAGGCATCACTAATATGATTAACATGTGAGGAAATAATCATCACTAGAATGATCGTCACTGAGAAAAAGTCTCCATTAATATGATTATTTTTTATGAAAAAAGTTACCACTGGAATGATAACTAATAAGAATAAAATCCACTAATATAATCCATTAGTGAGAAAAGAAATGCATGACAAAATAGAATGTGTAGACAATATAATGAAGCAAGATACTATCATATTTGAGCTTTGAACATTGTAAAACACAACCCTAGAAAGTTGTTTAAGCAAATTAAAGAATGTTAGGGGCCTAAAATTGCAAAATAGTTATAGATCAATGACTAGGACAATCTTACGACCCAAATGATTGATAAAAGAAAACTAAGTGTACAATTGTTATCAAGTAATAAAAATCAAAGATTGTATCCATAGGGACTATGCGTTTAACTTAGTAATTATCACATTTTAGTGAAAATTAAACAAGATGAAATATATTAAGAGATAAATTATGATTAAGAATTGTTGACATTCAAAATTCAAATAAAAATAGGTATTCAAAATTGTGGGAAATTTAATAAAAGAAAAATTTTAAGATTTAGGGTTTGCACACTGATCTTCTAATGATCTAATGTCTTTGCCTAAAAACAATCATTAATTTTCTTTGAAGGTGAGTTAACCTAAAGTAACTTTCGTTCCCTTTCAGTATATGAAGATATGCATAAATGAATTAACCTTTACTTTCATGTCAATAATGTTTAATTGGACCATTTTACACTCTTTGTTAATTTAATTACTCATCAAATGATCAAATTTACTTTCATGATTTAAAACCTGGGTTCTTTTCTCATAGGTCCAATGTCTAGGTTCACCTCTCAATTTTTCCTTACTTGTATAAGGTTATTAAAAACATCATGAAACACTTTGCATAAAGAAGATTATTAAGAAAAGAATTAAGAGAAGAACACTATAGACACAAAGACAAATCAACTAAACAATCATTATTCAATCAAAGGTTATGTCTCAATCTTGAAAAAAGGGAAACACTCACATAAATAAATGAATAGATCTTTAAAGTTGACAAATGATGAAGAAGAAGAAGAAATGTTGGTTTTACTTCCAATCCTAAGTTGATAAGACAAAAGCATTTGATACTCTTCAACAATCCATATAAGGTCTATAATACCTAGGATACATAAATGATCTAAACCCAACTAAAAAAAATGTCAAAAATTGTAAAAATTAGATTTGATGTGAGCCATAAGGGTGTGGTAGGTACCCTGTCTCCCAATGGAATTTTCTATCCAATAGTTAGCTTCATTGGTGCACCTACAAAGGTGTCATAAGTGCCATACCCCCTATGGCAATCTTTTCATTATTTTCTCTTCTTGATGTGTGTCATAATGGTGTGACAAGCACCGCACACTCCTTATGGCCATTTATTTAATTCCTTCATTGTGTTATTGCCTGAATCACTTTTGAAACATCTAATATAGTCTTCCAATCTACAAGTAGTCATCCAATCTCTTCCAAAACTTCCTTTCTTGGTGTAGAGCATTCTCAAACATTCATGCTTTAGTTTCTTTAGCTAAGTCATCTTACACATAAGTTTTTTAGAAATCAAACTACACAAGAAAGTGTAACGATATCTTAAAAAAAGAAAACCAAGAATAATTAACAAAACTAAGCCAAAATTAAAAACAAAATGCGTGACAACTAACTAAGAATACTATGTAAAATATGTTATGAAATGCTTTAGAATTGAGGTCTAAAAATCACCAAAGTGTGCTAAAAAAAGGAGAAGGAAAGTGTTGTTGATGAAAGAAAAAAGAAACTGCATTCCAAAACTCAAATTTGAGGCTAAATGTAGGATTGGAAGGTTAGAGTGACTTAAGCAACAAAAAACAAAGTAAAAAAAGTTGTTAGATGTGTTACCATGTACATAAAAGATGATGACGATGTTTGAAAAGTGCAAAAACTTGACTAAAAGCATGTTTAGACTTCTAGGCATGTAACTGCAAGTTTTGTAGACTAAGAGATGACAATACTAATGATGATGTCTTGTTAGAAAATTAGTCGAAAAAAAATTTTAGACAACAATTGATGATGGCCAAAAAGAAAACATATCAAAAAATTGTGACACGATAGGAAGATGCAATGATAATTTTGTTGAAAATAATAGACATACATAACAAGAAATTAGTAGGAGTTCTAAATTTTTTTTGAGAACCTCACGTAAAATAATAACAAAATAGGATCCAAAAATGTTATTGCTCTAATACCATATTAAAATTATGTGTTGATTACATAATAAAGTTTATTTTATTTAGACTCGATGCAATAATAATAAGTAAAAATAGAAGATAATATTACTATATTTATAGGATATGATAGAACTAGAATTACAAAAATCTTAATTAAATAAAAAAATAAATCCTAATATAAAATTTAATTAAGCATAAAATTATATATGTACACTTTTTTTTATTTTCTAATAAAACTTAATTGAGAGGATAGGAGAAAATTAATAATGGAAACAAGAATATAAAAATCTTGATTCGGTGGATATGAGTAAATAATTTTTTATTCTTCTCAACTATCATTATCCACTTTTAAATTTAATAAAAGTAATTCCAAAAAGTTGGACTTTGATAGCATCAATTATATTTGTGATCCAACCATTTTTAATTTCTTTTTTCAATTTAAAGATGTTATCTACGTAAAAAAATATAAATAATAATTATAAAATAAAATGTCATGTTAATGAGTTGAATTATATCAGGTTCACAAGTTTAAAAATAAAAACTTATTTCCTTAAATTGAACGATAACGAAATTAAATGAATTGAATTGTGTTTTACCTAAACAATTATAAAATTTAAAGTAAAGTATTTAGTTTATTTTAAGAAGATTTAGATTCACAGGTTATCTATACTGATAAATACTCCTAAATGAGTAGTGAATTTCGTGCAAAAAAAATATATAATTATTTTTTTTTATCATTTGCTTAATATGTTTTCTATTCATCTATTTTTATACTATAAATTATATTTTTCATCTTATAGAGTGAAAATTTCATTCTCTTTACTCAATTAATTAAACATTTTTAACATTGTCTTTTTATTGGGATATGTATTTCACACATTATTCCAACAATTTTAAAAAAAAAAAACTCAAGCATATCAAACTGCTCCTTTTCTTTTTATTATTATTTATATAATTAATTTTCTTGATTTCCTAACTTTTCAATTTAAAAATAATCTTATGTCAAAATTTAAATTATTTATTATAAATTTAAAATATAATTTAAATTATTTATTATAAATTTAAAATATAATTTAAATATTCTATTTATTATAAAAATGTAATTATAATATAACTTACATATTGAAAATATTTATTTGTTATAAATTTTAATTATATAAAAGTAAATATTTATTCTCTATAACACTCAGATTAAAATACTAGTTTGCACAAATTCCTCAATCAATCTTTATATCATATGGCATTTCTCTAGCCTGTGTATCTGTCATCCTCGTTTATTAATTTTGTCAATGTTTTTAATATAAACAAAGAATTAAACTGTGAGATTCTTGTTTACAAGTTTTGTCCATACTCAAATTACAAATACCCGATCGAAGAGATTTTGACATCACAACTTTATAGTTCCTGGCTATTCTAGTGAAGTTTCCTATCCGAGACAAATGGATGAATATGTCATTTTAAACCATAAATTGTGACCGTAAAAATAATTAAGAATAATTGGGAAATATAATTATTAAGTAAATATGGATCAATGTGATATAACAAATTAATCGTACTCTGTAAAAAAAAATTAATCAAACTTGTAGTACCTACTTAACTTATAGCTAATAAGCAGTTGAGCAAGAAAAAAATTTAAATAAATCTTTTTTAAAAAATAAACTTCTCTAATTAAATGATGATACGTGAATGATTTTTTTATATTAAATAATATCTATTAGTTACATTTTTCAGAATTAAAAGAAATCATTTACTCATTTTCATTTAATATATTGAAAATTTTAATGACAAAAATATATGAAACTTACAGTTTGCCCATTAAAAGGGGAAAAAAAGTAGAGATTAGAGAGGACTTTATTTTAAACAAAGGTATAAGAAGGAAAGCCTACCTTCGTTTCGTATGGGGTTTGCAATTTCCTCGGAAAACCAAATTATTTAGGCGTAATAAAGGAATATAGATTCTTTTCTGTTTTAGTTTTCCTTTTTAAAAATATCATATGTTATCATTGCCACTTTATTTATTTTTTTTGGTGAGTTCATTGCCACTTTATATGTATCTTGACTATGTTCGTATTCTTTTTGACACTTTATTCAAAATTTTCAGTCTTTTCCTAAGTCCATATTCTCAATTCTTTCTTTTGTTCCTAAAGTGTAAAGCATGTGCCTAGGCTGTAGAATTGAATATGGGATTAGGAACCCAACTTCTTTGGTGGAGATATCTAAATATTTCATAAATGTAAAGTGCTCCATTACAATTACCAAGGATCACTTCATACTTTTAACATAGCTCTCTCTCTCTCTCTCTTTCTCTCTCTCTCATGTCTCTTTCTTTCTCTCAGATTGCAAAAACATACAAATCAATTAGATTTCATATATTTACCAAGAAAATATAATATGTTGATTTGGATCTCGCAAGAGCTCTGATAGGAAGGCCATGCTTTTTCCCCTCATCCCTTCCTTTTGTTGCTTTCTGTCTTTCTTGTCTCCTTGTGTTCTTTAGCTCCTTTTACTTTTCTTTTTTCTCTTTTGTTTTCTTTTAGCTTTCTCTTTCTCTGATTTTCTCAGCGGATTCCTGATTCTCATTCCAGCGCTCTACCTCTTTCAGTTTCATAATAGTTAATGAATAATATATATTCAGAGGGATTGAGATCTCAAATTAAAGTGGCTGGCCCAAGCTGAATTCCAAATCCAAATTAGGCTTCTTCGGGCTTGATCCTGAAAGGTTTGACGATGAGCTTCCATCTGATATTCTTTCATAGCTTAGGCACTTTGGATCCATTTCCTTCTGAAAATCCAAATATGAAATAATTAATGAAAAAGAAGCAAATATCATAATAGATTTTTTTTATGTACAATCGTGATAATAATATTTAAACTTAACATCTTGTGTATACTATTTTAATTCTCACCATTAAGCCGATTCGATATATGTTAGTAGCATAAGTGTGTAAACAGGTTTTGGAAATCAATTTAAAGAACATTTGACTCGGAGAATAATTACAGAATATTTATATCAATCAAGGAAAAAGAAACTTCAGATAGGTACACCTAAAAGCCTGCTAAGTGCTAGAATTTGCATGTTCATGCGGTAGCTTCCAATTATTTTTCTGTATAGCATTACCATTTACTATTCTTATGACTGTGTGTGTCACCTACAATTTCATAGTATAGACCATTGATCATTGAGTCAAACGGGGTAGGTTTAGGGTTATATGGTCCTTTTCAATGTGGTCATTAATAAATCTTAACTAGAGGGACGTCTTTTACGGCACAATTTGTTTTTTAAGCGTTGTAATTAGTGTAAATGCGAAAAGGACTGGTCTACCCATTTGAATTTGTGAAGGACAAAGCAGCTTTATGGAAAGCCTTTTCCTTTTCTCATCTTTATAATGTGCATGGCAAGATGAAAAAGATCAAACGTATTTTTTTTCCCTCTCAACTCCCTTTCATGCATTCCAAACGCTGCTTGGTATTTGTGTATAAATACAACTTTTGAAACAAAAGGCTAACCTTAGGCAATAAAGGGGAATTGAGTAATTAGCATTTTTACATACCTCAAGAGAAGGCACGTTTCCAACAGAATCAGCCTTTGTCTTCCCATGCAACCAGGCTTCCCTGTTACAACCAAACACATCGAAAGAATATTTTCCATTACTGAAAGCCATGTAGTGAAAAAAAAGTGAGAAAAAGAAAGCCATCTTTTACTGCCTTAATTATTTTTATAGCCCCTTTTACTTATTGTGCTGATTGAAATAAAGTTGAAGCCAGCCAATTCATAGCTCATTGCCCATGGCTATATTATATTTATGTGTGTGTATATATAGGACCATTGAAGGAAGCTTCAAAGGACATATATCGCTTTGGCACCAGATTTCTAATTATGGGTCTACCAAAGGCTTATCTTTGACACTAAGTTTCCCAATTGTAGGGCCCATTTAATAGGCTAATGTCTGAGCCCCACAAAATCCTAAGGAAAGAGATATCTCTATTTTTAAGGTGGATTTTGGCAAATATCAAACTCCTGTCTCTTTGAATGGTATGTAGGAGTGTGTGTGGGTTCCTTTTTTACTCCCTTTTCACCCACTAGAAGAGAGTATATTATTACCCCATCATGGAGATTGAATGCTCATGGTTTGTGGACAGACAGAACAAAGCAAACTGAAATGATTTATTCTTTTTGTGATTTTTTGCGCCTAACCATGTTTGCATGTGAGGTTGAGAAAGAGAAAGGAGAATGAAAAGAACAAAGAGAGAGAAATGCTCATGTGAATAAGACATGCATGAATTGCTCCTATTTTTTTTAGTATTTTTGCAACATGACTGTCGGAGAAACATAGAATGGAATATAAAATTAAGAAAAGTGAATCAAGAAAATAATACTTACAACTTGATCATATTTTTTTTTAAAGAAAATCACTTGATAGGAAAATTAACATGTTGCCAATATCATTCAAAACAACATGTTGCATAATGTTAGTTATGTATGGAAACCTCAGTAAAACTGAAATTTTGGCTTCAATAGCTTTCAAACGAGATAATTCGGCGTGATGCATATATTAATCAAAACATATTCGAAATACTAAAAAAATGAACAAGTCTTCATTTTGTTAACTACTACAAGAAGCATTACCTGGAAGAGTTGCCCCAAAGACCATGATATTCCTTATCTTGATTAACACTTGATCTTCCCTGCTTAATGGATAGATCGGACCTTCTTGAAGATTTTATGTCAAACATTAAGTCATCTGAAGTATCTCCAGACGACCCATTATCATACACATCGGATTGCCCTAATTTATGATTCAAGGAGAAAAATAAAATAAAAAGTTAGATACACAATAATGAATCAACAATATTACATTTTCATGGCTTAATCTTCCAACAATGTTAGATACAACGAAAATAGACACCAACCTGATGAAGCCGCCGCCCTATCTGTAGTTTTCACCGTCCGGTACATCTGGATTTAAATTTGTGCATCATAAACATTAGATAATATAGGAGTACTTTATAAAGTAAATTAAAAAAACACAAAAAAAAAAATCATGCTGATAAAAATCATAATATTAGTAAATACTTATTTATTATGATGATTATTTACTACTCAGTGTGTAACACATCAAACTAGGAGCAAGATTAGAAGAAATCCAAGAAGTTTGCCTCGAGAATAAGAAATGCTCACGAATTTGCAACTTGTGAGTATTAAATTGATACGAAGTACAGTACAAGTTCTAACAAAGAAGCATTTATGGTTAAGGCAATATGCATATGCATGGAAGCATGTGACTAACCAGGGTTAAAGCTGGCATGGTAAAGAAACCAATATCTGAGGAACGGATCATTGAGAAATGATGGTGTTTGGTATACACGTACTTGCTTATCATTTATTTTTATTTATTTTTTAAATGCTATTTACATACATATTATTTCTTTAATGGCATGGACTGAACTACGAGCTTGTCTGATCTCGGCTTGGCTGCGACTCGCTTATTTTGGATTCATAGGGCTTTGTCCTATTTGTTTTCAGAAATCGATAAGTGCTTCACTCTTTCTCTCTCTCTTATTTTATTTTCTCTTTTTCCCCTTTAACTCGGCTGGTTCATTCTTCCAAAGCAAAAAGCTGTTTATTAGGTTGCAGAAGCAGAAGCAGAGGCAGCAGATCTAATAGAAAAAGAAGCGCTAAGAATTTGAGAGACCCTTTGTAAGGAAACCATTGGAATTTGAAATATATATTGATGACTTAACTGCTTCCTGTAATGTAAATGTAGGCTGTGAATTTTAAACACATATATGCATAGTACGTCTTACAAGCACCATTAAAACCCCAATCAGAACGGTACCTCCTTCAAGCTGACTCAAGAAATTCATCACGAAAAAAATATTAATAAAATTAAAACACGCACCCCAAATATTATTTAATTTAATTATACATTAAGTATTATACACATGCTAAGATTATTATAAAAAAGTGCAATTAATTATGACCTTGATAGATTACCTGTAAATGAGACTTAACATGAGCTAGAGTGAGATCCTTGACATCCATTAGCTCAAGAACTGATTTGGGTGTAGCCCCTAATGAAAACAAGTAAAGAGAAAGATTAATTGCGAAAACCTTCATTAAAATAATTGAGAAACGAAAACAAATTCACTTTCATTCTTCTTCTTTTTCTTGTTGAATTAACTTCCATAAGTGAAAGCAAGGGTGTAAGAAGAAAATTAAGCAAAAAGAAGAGAAGAAAAGAACACAAGGAAAAGAAAAATGAAGCATACTTTCGTGGCCACCTAAGAGTTCAACGGCATGAACAAAGCGAGCGTGGAGGGTAGAAGTCCAACGCATCCTCGGAGCCCTCATGCTACGCTTAGCAGGGAAGCGTGACAAGAACCTTGATCTCATAAGAGCCTGAGAGTGGAAAGGGGTGGAACCAGTGTTTGTGTTGGAAATAATAGAAGGGGTGGTGGCAGAAGCTTCTAGAGGGAGATGATGATGATGATGGTGTTGAGTGAATGGTATAGGAGGAGGGTTTTGGTACACTGGGATTCCTCTAATGGGTCTTAGAAACCCAAGGTCTTGGCTTAGGCTTTGGTTCTGAGGCTGGATCAGTGGCTGGTGGAAGTAGTGGTTTTGCTGAAAGGGTTGGAAGGGGTTGTTGATGCCATTAGTGGCACCGTTTTGGAAGTGGTGAATGAGGTTGGAGGTGTTGGAGTTATCTGAGGCTTTTGGATTGGAGAGGGAGAGGTCGAAGCAAGAGTCTTGTTTGGCCATTGATGATAGGGAGTTTCTTGAGTCCAAGGCTCTCTTCCAGAACCCCAAATCCATGTCTTCTTCTGTGCTTCTCCTCCAACTTGATGTGGGTTTGGTGTTTGGAGGACTGATTTGTAAGGACAAGTCTGGTTGTGCTGGGAATAGCTCCATCCAAACAAGCCTTTATATCTTGCTGCTTTGGCTTCTTCTCTCTTGTGTACTTAGTTTTGTAGATTTCTTTTCCCCCCTTGCTCAGTTTCAGTTTCCTTTTGTTGTGCAATATTGTGTATATGTAGTATGAAAATTTTGAAAGATTGAAGAGAGTGTGGTGAGTTTTTATGAAGGGAGCTAAGAGGGTGCTAGGTGAGGGTAATTAATAAGATTTTTGAAGGTGTGTGGATGGAGTTTGGAGCATTCAATCAATTTGGAGTAGTTGCAGAGCAGAGGTTTGAGATTGAGAGGAGAGGGCAAAGAGAAAGAGAGAGAAGGGAGAAATGACAAGGTATGTGAAGTGAATGGCTGTTTCTTTTGTGTAAAGTATATGTGAGAAAATGACACTTAAGGGACTATACTATAGGGGGTGGTGGGCAAGAGAGAGAGAGAAGGTTGTTTCTTTTGTGGACGTGGGGGTAGGGTACTAGAGTGAGAAAGGGGGAAAAAGATTGGAAAAAGGAAATAATGAAAAATTAAGATAAGGAGGGAAAAAAAGAAAGAAAAAGGTAAATAACTTGTAACTTTAATTCCTTTTTACAAATATACTCTTTTTTTTTTTTTCCTTCTGTTTTCTTCGAATTAAAAATGGAAAAGCAGGACATTTCTCAAAGACCTTTAACGCGTGTGTGCATTGTTTTCCTCTACAAATTAAACTTTCTAACAAGCACGCACACGTACTACACAGAAGCCCCCTTTCACTGGACTGAAACCTAGAGCTTGGTTCTAATCCTTAAAAAAATTAAAATTCTGAAATTTACAGTCACATGATTGCACGCAAATTTCAACATCTTGGGGATTTGTTTTGTTTTGTTAACAGCCCAATTATAAACCACTCATTGAGGTCATGATGAACCCTAATTCTCCGCAAATCACATCATGCATTCTTCTTAGCATAATTTTGGACCCATCCATCCTATTCTTGTCATATTCTTTTTATAATCAACCAAGAAAATCAAAGGTATATTTGTGGGTTGTATCCAAAATGAGGACAAATTGGAAAGTCAGATTTACCCTTTTTTATTTGCGTAACGGATTGAAGAGGAGCTTTCTAACGTGGGTAAATTTGTCTTTGGACAATATGGTCCTTAAGTCATCGAATAAACATTGGAACGTACCAGTGAATTATATATATTCCACTTACTCTCGGAGACATACCCCGAGACCTACAAAAGAATCAAATCAATACAATTTTTTTAAAAAAATAAAATATGTTTATGTTTTTATAAAAGAAAAAATAAAATTATTACAAAATTTGTATAAAGAAAAAGTGAACAAATTAATTAAATTCCTGGAATAATCAATTATTCCTGGTCCTTCACAAAATTTGGGCCAAGAAATGTTAGTCTCGTTGACCTAAATTTAACACACAAAAGCATATTACGAAAACATGGCAAATTACACATAGATGAAACATTGACGGAAAAAGAAAAAACAGCCGGTGGGTCATGAGACTCTATCAAAATTAAATTTTATGGTTACGAGTTTTAGAATTCAAATGGATGGTACTAATAAGAGTCCATAAGAAAAAAGGATGGTCCTATAATACACTCTATAGATAAACGACGTATGAATAATCTCTGTCTACCAATCAATGTGTGTCACTGTCAAGTATGCACAACATTATATGTGTGCCTGTATCTTGATCATATTTAACTACATTGAATTAAAAGCATATAAATAGAAAAATCAACTAGTCAAAGTGACCAATCACTGTTAATTGGAATTAAGTTTAGTAATCAATTTATATTTGTGTCGTAGAGGAAAGTATTAGGGTTGGTTCATTTTTGGTCCAATAATGTAAGACATGACATGGTATTCTATTTCTGCTAAAAATAGGGCGTGAAAATATTTCAATCAGCCAGGGGTGTTAATGAGCTTTTGCTATGCAAAGTGCTGGTGAACAAAGTTAGTTTATTCACCTTATTCACTTAGCGTGCCCTTGTACTTAAATTTATATAAGAATCTTTTTTCTTACTTAAAAAAGGAAAGTATTTTATGGCTTCATAAAATAGAATGGATATGTTGCAACATAAAATGTATGACTTTTTTTTAACTAAAAACTCATATTATTGATTTTATAGATTATCAATTTCTTTTATTATAATATGGTCGCTGAGATGCTTAAGGTTGACTCTAACCAGGATCTAGATATGATCTTTATCAAGGTTTGGTTTTCATTAACCAATATCCAAATTATATGGATGGTAAAAAAAATTTCAATGCCATTAACCTATAGTGAAGATGAATTAAATATATGTGGAGACATGTCGATATTCGAGTTATAAAAGATTTTGATAAAATAAAAATATATATTACAATCATATCTAAGTCTGTTGGTGTTAATATACTATATTTATAAGATGTCCAAAGTAGATTAGTTTACTTAGTATAGGGCTAAGGTTTTTTTTAATCAAGAATAAATATATTAGATAGAGCTAGGTAAAAGGGTTTGTAGACTATTCATTAAAAGAGAAAAAAAAATTCTTCATTTTGACATTTAACTATCATCAATGTTAACCTATTACTTTGAAATAGAAGACTCTTAAAGTATTAAATCATTCCAAGTCATTGTCTTGTGTATCTAATTATATTGTAATAGTTTTGTGTCTAGAGTTTACAGATATTGATTTCGGTCAACACTTAGTAATTGGATTAATTATCACTTATTAAGTTTAGATATTTTACTTGATAAAATAGACTTCAAACTCGGTGTACGACACAAGAAAATCATGTTAATAAAAATTAAATATTTTTACAGTTTTTCATTTTTTATTATCTTTTTATTTTTTTTATTATTTCTTAAGGTGTATTTGGTAAGAGGATTTTTTAAAATTTTCCAGTAATCTTAGATTGAGAATAATATATTCTTATATTTGGTCTGAATGTTTTGAAAATCATTTTTAAGAATCTAACATTATCAAAAATATTTTTTTAGTTACATTTTTATTAAAAGCTCTTCTATGGAAGCAAGTGAGAATCCATGATTTTTATGAAGGAAGAGTGTTTTTTTTAATAAAATATTTATGTTTTTATTTTTTAGAATATATTAAATATACTAAGCATATTTCTAGCATTTCTAAAAAAAAGCGATTTCCGACAATATCATTCTAAAGAAATATGATTCTTGGAAATATATATATAAAAAATTGTATACGAAATGTCTCCTAATATCCAATTTGAAAATATCTGTTCGATATTTGTATCCCTTAAGGTAGAAGAGAGATATGGGGGAAAGAAAACAATAAATAATATATATATAATAAAAGTTGTATCTATCCTATTGTTTAGATGTCGTTTTAAGGATTTCTGTGCACTCGGCCTTAGGTAAAAGGTCAAAAAGGCACATTCAATTTTAGGCTGGTTCTTATTTAGAAATATTTTTCCTATGATGAAATTGTATGTTTCTATTTTTTATATAACTTTTATGAAAATTAAAAAGAAATAAAAAGAAAAAGTAAAGAAGAAAAAATATTATTATATTTAGTTGCCTTAATTTTATTTATGAATATTAAATTTCATCAATCTAAACATTACATTAATAGTTTTCATTAAATAGATTAGTTTATAAAATTTCATATGAATGATTAATTTATTTGAAATTTAATATGCATTATATCATATAGGTAATATTTTATAATTCAACAATCAGATTTATCAAACTCACATTTTATAAATAAAAAAACTATTGAGTGAATCACACATTTTAGAAAAATTAAATTTAAGAGATGTAATACGTCTCTTTTTATTTGCTTGTTTGATGCTATCTTTTTCAGTACAGCTTTTATTTGTTTAAATTATTTCATAAATTTAACCTGTTTTAATTAATGATTCCTTCTTAGTTTAACCTAAAGTTCTTAGATGATTAATATTGTATTAATGCCAAAATTCTTGAACAAATAAATAAATAATAAAAACTTAATGGTCATAATTTATAATATTTTTATATTATTGATCAATAAAAAACATTATTGATATTATTTTTAATGTAGTTATTATAAAAAAAATGCTAACGGTATTTTTTTAGATTTTTTTTAATACTTTATTTATATGATTGGTTAAAATTGATTAAAATAATAAAAAAATTATCATAACTTAAAAATTAAAATTCACTAAAATTAATTATTTTTAATAAATTTCAATCAATTATAAAAAAATATTAAATAAAAAAGAATGACGCTAGCACTTCTCATAAATAATATGAAATTATTTTACACTATTAATATATAATCTATTTTCTCAAATTATAAACATATTACTTTTCAGTTTATAAAAAAAATCATTCTCTAAATTTTACATTTGCAATTAACAATGTCTTACAATAAATTATACATTTTTTCTCTCTCTTCAATGCAAAACAATTAATTATGAATGTATACTATGTTTAATAATTTGATTATAAATTATGTTCGATTTTAAATCAGTCTAAAACTTGTTAAGAACGAAAGCGGACAACTGATTTAAGCCAAAAAATTTAAATTTTTAAATATAATCTAAAATATTTTAAAAAATAAATAAATAAATATATTTAATAAATATTTCAAATAAATATAAATGATCTTATCTATTATTATTAATAATATATAATATATTCA
>JAMLFT010006257.1:0-16328 GCA_026544285.1 Pachyrhizus erosus
AAAATTCATATTTAAATATTTTTTTAAACATATGATATGATAAAAATAAATTAAATTTAAAATTAAAATAACAAATATTAAAAAAATACAGAGATAATGCTTTCGTATATTTTAAATTTTAACCATTATCCAGCTCACAGTTGTCACGCTTGCAACCTTCCCTTGATTGGTTATGATAACTTAAGATACTCATAATTTCGCTGTCGGAGGCATCTTCGCTCACTTTTACTATTGTCTTAGTGTATGACAAATCCACACGCTCTTCCACGTACGCACATGTCGTATCCTTCACTGGTTCGTGTTTACACGCGCCATAACCGAGGATGGGAAAATGCCTCCGTATGTCCCCAATCAACTTCGGAATGGTCCAGCGATAGGAATTCGTGGCGATCCATCACAGGTTGGTCTAAATAAAGATCATAATCGAGGAATAATCTCCTGAATCGCAACGTTTTGGCATAATTATGGGTCTCTCCGTAATCAACGGGTATGATTGATCTGAGTATCCGTAACCGTTGGATTTGAGAAAATCTTAAATATATATCTATATATATTAAAGATAAAATTTGTTTCGTAATTGATATATAAGAGTGCGATAAAGAGTGAAGAGCGGAAGAGAAGAAGAAGAAAAGGTTTGTGTGTGAGAGAGAAAGGTGATTGGATTGCATTTCTCTCTCTTTGTAGTCGAAGAGGGGAATCGTAGATCTGATATCTTTCTTTCTTTGAATAATTTTGTGTTTAGAATTACTGAGTTCAACAAACAGCAATGGGATTGTGGGAAGCTTTTCTCAATTGGCTACGCAGGTAAGCTTCATTCAACCAAAATAATCGAATATTTTGTTTTGGTTCTCATTGATCGGCCCTTTGTTTCATACGTCGCCTTAATAAAAAAGGTTCTGGTAATTGTGTGTTATTGTCGTACAATTGAATGCTGTTGATGGTTTGAAATGTCTATTCTGTATGTAATGCTGAGAGGGATTTTTTATATTGTTTGAAAGAGGGTTTATTTGTGTTCTAATGTTTTTGTGCATTGGTTTTCAATATTTTTTAAGGTGTTTAATGCAAATATTTATCTATTTTGTGAGCAATGATTTACGATTCGTAAATGCATCCTCCTTTGATATGTTCGTGAATCGTTTGATTTCAAATGAGTTTTTTTTTTTCAATTCTGAAATTATTGCCTTCCCGAATTTTGGATAAGCACCTGGAACTACTGGATATGAAATTTGTGAAGGAAATCGCTGGTCGGCTGGTGAAAAAATTATGGAAGCAATAAGGATGGAAAGAAATCACCCAGTTAGATTTTTTGTCCAACGCTCAGAATATTTTTTGTTCAGTTTTAAGTTACACCTGGAATTTGAATTGTTTATGCGTATGCATTATCTGGACTTTGTTGATCACTTTCTTGGAGACGCTTGAGCTTACTGTGTTGCAAATTTGATTACAGCCTTTTCTTCAAGCAGGAAATGGAGTTATCTCTGATAGGACTTCAGAATGCTGGGAAGACTTCCCTTGTAAATGTAGTTGCTGTAAGTACAATAATCATGTTGGCTTTCACTTAGCAACTTAATTGTTTAACTTGGGGATTGACTCGCTGACATTCTTTTTACGTTGTTTATAGACTGGTGGATATAGTGAGGACATGATTCCTACTGTAAGTTCACTTCACCAAATGCTTTTAATTATTGCTGTCTCCTTTATTCAATTTTATGGACTTTTCTATTTATTAAGAGCAATAATATTCTCGTTATCTAATTCCAGGTGGGATTCAATATGAGGAAAGTGACAAAAGGGAATGTTACAATTAAGTTATGGGATCTTGGAGGGCAACCTAGGTTCCGTACCATGTGGGAACGTTACTGTCGCGCGGTTTCTGCTATTGTGTATGTAACAAACTTTCTATCTTTTTCTGACATTAAAGATTCGTCTCTACCTAGGCACATGTATGTAACAACCTAGGAATATATTTTAGATGCATACACTAATACAGATTTAACTGATAAATGTATATATGTACACAAATGTATATGTGTAGTTGTTTAATTGTGTTGGTAATCAACTTATGTGTGTATAATGGTCGTGTTATCCACATGTTTTTGAATCTTGCCTAGTGATGAATTTGAGGTCTATCCAAAGCCCAAAGTTTGTTCTTTTTAACCAAAGTACATAGTTGTTTATTTGTCTTTGTAGTAGTTCCATTACCCCCAGAGTTAGTCCTATTTGATTATAACTGTAAACTGTTAATTAGCGGTTTAGTTATTTTTGATGAACCCAAACAAAAATCTTAATTTATCAACGGCAGTGATGCAAAATCACTTGTTTAGATGACACAGAGAAAAGAGCTCCTCCCTGGTGTATTTATATATATATAAATCTTGTCTATCCCTGAAGAGGTGTAGAGATTGCCAGTACCTGTTAATGTCATTAATGCCTTCTACAAGCAATATGTCTTGGGCAATGAGTTGTCATTAAATATTGCGTATCATGATTAAAACAATTTGTACAGCAAGGAAGTGAGTAGGCTATAGCTTCGTGAAACTTTAAGCAGACTTGATTATCCTTCGATGGTTTAGTTGTGCGAACTACAGGTTAAAATTTGCAATTCTCACTCTGTATGATTCGCGGCTGCATAGTTCTGGAAAGAATTGGTTAATTAAACAATTGTCACTATTTGTTTTAAAAATTGTGATGCTGCTGAGAATTCTCTGCCTCTTGGATCAGTGGCACTTAATTGGATCATGTGCCCCTTTCCGAATTGAAGTGTTTTCTTCTTTTAATTTACACCTAGAGCTAGCAATCAGTAGTTGAATGAATGAAGTTCTCAAAATCCGATAATTTCTGCAGTTATGTTGTTGATGCTGCCGATCCAGATAACCTTAGCATATCAAGAAGTGAGCTTCATGATTTGCTGAGCAAACCCTCATTGAGTGGCATCCCTTTGTTGGTTTTGGGGAACAAGATTGACAAATCAGGGGCTCTGTCTAAACAAGCGTTGACTGACCAAATGTAAGACCTGTATCACTTTTATTCTTATTCTCTTGAAGCAATAAAAGACCTGTATCACTTTTATTCTTATTCTCTTGAAGCAATAAAGGTGTATACTAACCGTAGGAAAATACTGAACGAAATTGTCTAAGAATTACATTTCTCCTTCCTTTTTCTATTCTTTTGCGTTTATATCACTTTAGTGCTGAAAAGTGCTTTCTTGTGTGCTGCAGGGATTTGAAGTCAATTACTGACAGGGAAGTTTGCTGCTTCATGATCTCGTGCAAAAACTCAACCAACATCGACTCTGTTATTGACTGGCTTGTGAAGCATTCCAAATCAAAGAGCTGAGGGCCTACTTTATGCTTTGAACTCATGTAATTTATGGGTGACACATTTCTGGATTTACTAGAGGCATTTGCATGTCTAACTCGGTTGCTGATTGATTTATTCTTCCCATTTGTTAGATGCTTTGTAATATAATATCACATCATTCTTGTCCGATAGGAAGGTTAAACGGAATGACATACATGTGAAGGGTTACTTTATGAGCAAATCATATTGTGTGTCATAGGAGAAGCTATATCACTAAAGATTCACCCAACTGCATTTTTCGGGAGGAATTGATCTTTTTATCTTTGTAAATTAGATTGAATATTCTTTCTAATGATCCAGTAGCGTATTCCTTCTTTGTGGCGCCACTTGTCTATTTCTTTATCTTGAAGGGGCAGTAAGTTAGAAGTTGATTTAGAGAAACAAAAAGGAAGAAGAAAAACAAAAAGACAAGCTAACATATTATTTTAGAGACAATTTTTATATATGTAATTTATTAATCTACAATTTAGAAAGCTTCATTATATTATTGAGAAGGAAGAAAAATAAGAATAAGTAATGCAATGGAATGGATTTTATATTTGTCCCCTTCCATCATCTTCTGGGTAAACTAATAATGAAATTTATTTCTCCTTCATTTCATTCCTCTCCGCTCTTTCTTTTATACCAATTCAAACATAACCTAAATTAAAACATGCTTTATTACACGATATTATGGGATGATTTCAATTGAGCATACAAATGCTTATTGGCATGGCTTTGCTTGTAATTATGTCTTTGCAAGAACTTAGCCATCAATTTTAAGACCTTGAAAATTTTATGGACGTGGAAAAGATACGTCTGTTGCCTGTTTCATCATATCATGATAAGTTCTTTCACAATGGTTGTAAAATCTGATAGAATCATAAAAGCAAATGACTCGTATTTATTTGCAAATGCTGTAGACAATTTAATCGCCCAATTTAAAATGATTATTCAGTTCATAGGTATTAATTTTATTTTTTTTCAAAATGGCGGTAAACATTCACAGGATCCCCACATTTTCTATACAAAATAACTCGCATTCATGCATTTTGTTTAGCTCGAAGGCATTTTGTTTAGACATCATAGCTACACCTGATTGTAGAGTTAGTGCTTATCATAACTGCATCGTTCAATTCTAATGTAGTGCAAGGTTGTAAACTTTTTTAATAATGCGTCATATCTAAAGGATACATACATACATACATATATATATATGTGTGATGAGGTAAATAAAAACTATCCTAGAAGTAGACCTTTTTGCGTTGCTCCATAGCGTTCCTTTTGAGATTATCTTTAAGTTTAACTGGACCGACCTATCACACAGCTAAAATTTTGTATATCCGGCCTCGTTCATGTACCCCGTATAAAAACAAACACTCTGAGGAATACCACTTATCTTTATCTTTGTTTAATTTTTACAAATCTTAAAAAAAAAAAAGTCAATATAATTACAATAGTCGGAGGAGAGCAACAACTTAAAATAAGGATCCGCGTAAATATGACCTGCGAGAAAGTGACACTCCATCTATATTGCCATTGGAACTCTAATAAAAATTGTATTCTTCCATTTACTATTCGAGGAGGTCTATCACACGTTCTATCATAACAGTCGAACTCGATCACTGCTTCCACTCTTCCACTAATACTTTGTACTCTCGCCTCATTGTCCTTCTTTAAAAATAAGGTAAAAAAATAATAAATAATACGCTCTTAATGACTCCTGAGAAAATGTTTCATGGATCAATCCCGCATATTCCAAATTTACAAGCCTAAATTATGTACAGTAATTGAATACACGGAGGAAGTCTAACAGCAGAATTATGATCTCAAGCCAGTATACTGCTTATGTCAGCAATGCAGAAGCTGACACCATCTGCACAAATTTGCAAAGATAAAACAGTTAGCTAAAAGAACTGATAGAAACCAACAATACTCTGGAGGAACAAGAATAATGTCGCACTAATAATTGAAACTTAGAGAAAACCTTTCACCCACATTAATTAACAAACTGGGGTCTTTTCACAAGAAACAGGGTTTTTGGTTGGCAAATATTATAACGATGAAGGTTGGGATTTCTAGTAATTAGAAACTTAGTCATAAAAGAGAAAAATTTTAAGTAAGATCTCGTCACATTTTATTCTGGAACAATTGATAACCAATAGGAAATGATGAAATAGAGCAGCAGAGTAAACATTGTAAAAAGTTAAAGAGATTAGGTCGATGAAAATTGGGCAATGACATTGGAAAAGTAACCACTTTCTAAAAGCATTCAAAATAGGAAAATGAATCTATAAACATCAGTAGTAGGCATTAATTAATTTTATTTTGTGGTAAGGAAACTTACCAAATACAAAGTGTCTTGCATTTCAGTGCCTTAATTGCTGCTTTTGCAAACACTCGTGCAGCCTCTGCCTCGGCTTCTGCAGCCTCTGCCTCCCTAGCTGCTGCCTCAGCCTCAGCAATGGCAGCTTCTGCCTCTGCAACTGCTTTTGCAGCTGCAGATGCCGCCTCTTGAGGTGTCACACCCTTCATTTTCGATAGCTCTGCATCAATTTCGGATTTTGAAAGGATGTTGACATCAGTCTTCTCTGATTTTGGAGAGTCTTTGGGCCTCCCTTCCAGGAGCAACAAGGAAGAACATCTTCTTTTCTCAGATGTTGTTAAGTTTGT
Source organism: Pachyrhizus erosus (assembly GCA_026544285.1). NCBI lineage: Eukaryota > Viridiplantae > Streptophyta > Magnoliopsida > Fabales > Fabaceae > Pachyrhizus > Pachyrhizus erosus. The sequence goes on from JAMLFT010006257.1 coordinate 6,013, forward strand.
TGCAATCCTGTACTTATGCTTTACCTGTCATTACTCGTTAGATATGTCACACTCAGGATCAATTGACAGAATAGAGTTTAGTCGCATACCCAATATTTACTTAACAGTAATATTAGTTTATTAGATGGGAAAATTTTATCAATTCAAAATTTCAAATAGATTTTTCACTCCTGCTAAAGAAGATGCCCAGATATGCGTAGTTCAACTGCCATAACAGAACGTATTTCTATTTACATCTGTACACACATATAACCAATAACTTTCTTGTTGCAAATCATTTTTTGCTAATAACCTTCAATAAATAACATCAAACATTTTGTTAGCACTGTGTGCCTTGTTAAGGGATTAACTAACAGTAAAATTACCTTCATTAGTTTTCCACTGGCCACCATGTGCTTCAGTTTTGTTGACAGTAACTTTCTGAGGGTCGGTGTAGAACAGTATTGATCCTAATGAGATGAAAATTTTTCAACATTATTTTTTATGCAATGGTGCAGACAGGCACATAAAGAAAAGTCAAATTGCTAGTATTTGCTGCATTTAATAATGCTGTGAGCTTCTCAGGATATTTAAAAAGATGACCAATTCATAACAGATTATATATGGAAAGAGAAATTATTTGATAGCAGAGAAATAAACGAAAACAAATTTACTGTCTAATTCTAAATTTAAATCCACCCATGAGAAATTAACAAAAAAAGGAAGAGGCCATAATAGAAGAAATTATGTATTCTTTGTAGTGTTGAAGTTAACATGCACCAACAATTTGATCATTATTTGTTTCTTGAGATGTTTAGATTCTATGAACGTAAGTGAAGGAATTAAAGTACAAATACCTCTATATATGCAGCAATCGCAGCCCTGTCAGAACCCTTTGGCTCCTTCAACTTGATAATGGACTCTAATATAAGATTATCCAGCCTATCATTATTAAAAAGCATACAGTTGCTATCATTGAAAAGCATATTGTCACAATTAACAACAGTTTCAACTTTTCAGCAAAATTACCACAAATTTAACAGGATGTTGCCATCAGAAGTAACAAAAGAAGATAACCTTTTACCAATTATTTGTAAGTATTTACCATGCTTGGTGCAGAGTCATCATGAAATTAATAAAATTCAATAAAAAATGAAGATTCAAGATACAAGATTCCCATGGTACATAACAGCATTAATTTGAAGCAACTTAGTTTAATTATCTATTGATTAAAAAAACATTGGTATACTAGTGCACTGTTTTATACAATCTTAGAACTAATTATTTGCAAGGGAAGTATAATCTACAATTATACAATGTTTCTTCATTTGCTTTCCAAAACAAGATTAAACCAACTTAGCAGAGTAGATCAATTATTTTGTTAAGAGTAAATGGCAGATATATTTAACTGGAAGTTCTGTGGCCTTGATATTTTTTCCTTTGAATTAGGAGGTGTTCCACCAGAAACTGCCAGAGGCTTGGAATCTGCAACTTCTTTGTCACGTTGAACTACAATACTCAAAGCCATTTGGTTATTGTCAATTTTGGGGGATGGTAGTAGGTTCTTTTTAAGAGCAAGCTTTGCCTTCTGCCTAGATCCCCATATTGCTGTCACATTTATGTTCCTCCATTTGTCCTGTTTCACAGTTTAAAGCACATACAATTATATACAGATACACCTCATTTTGCCTTAAATTTGGCAATTTTCTCAAAGCAAAGAACTCTTCATGTATTTTATACGATGCAATAGTCATTTGAAATTTGCAGTATTAGTAACATGCTGGGCCCATAAAATGACTGACCTTGAGATCCACATTTGAACGCATGCGCAAAATGGAACTGAACTCCGGGTCTGTAAGTATGGTGCGCCATTTTCCAGCCCCATGTTTGACTACTCCAGCTTTCAACGCTGCTTCCTCTTCTGCAGTCCATTTCTGCTTAGGAGCACCCATTAAAATAAGTCCACAACCTTTTTATGTCAATATAATCTTAGCTTTTGTTCTAGTAGAAAGCTTGGAAGTAGAGTGCAGCCTTCTTCTGCATGTCCATCCACCAACAAGAAAAGTCTGACTTTACTTACCTACAAGCATGAGAATGAAAAAGAAAAAGAAAATACAAGTTTAAACACATTTCCTTCTACAATGAATTTATTTTTCTTTAAAATACTCAACCCAAAATCTTGATCATCAAACATTGATCTCAATTACCAAATAACTTCAATCTCATCTACTAGACATCCAACATTTATCTGGAAAGAGAACAACTCCGGATTTCCCAGCAACTACTATTTCATGTTATTTATCTGGCTGGCCAAATGTAAAATAATAATAAATTACAGAACTGTCAGAAGCATCTAGACAAGGAGAAAAATGGTGCACTGTATTGTTGCAATGCCAATACAACTAGATCAGGCCTTGAAAAAAAAAAGAAGAAAGCAACGTAGCACTGCAAATACGCACACCCAGCAAAGAGTCACACATGACACAACCAAACACCACCTAATTTACTTACACCTAAATCTACATCTAAATTGAGTTAGAGATTCAACTATAACTTGTAACATTAACAAAAGTACGGAATTATAATTTACCAAAGAGGGTTTTGGCATCGCCTCAAATCAAAAACCCAAGTGCTGCTATTGTTTCGGTTTCAAATTCATTAAGCACACATAGATTTTGCATTAAATAAACAAACAAAATGAGAAGGAAAAGTAATTACTCTTAAACTAGTACAAGGCACGATTAACAAAATCCGAGTTAAAAAGAGTAGCACAGAAAATAACCGCCGATGCAAAAACTATATTCGTGCACACTAACCTGGGAAAAACATGGCACAAAATTTAGTTGAATTGGGGGAAAAAGGGAAGAAAATTAAAGAATAATCGGTGGACAAAGGTGTAACGCATAGGAGAATCGCGAGGCAAAGGTGTGAATTGGGACAAGTTAGAGTATTTACACGCAGATATATGGAATTGGTATTGGTACCCGCGAGAAACCGGAGAATAGCGATAAAAAAATTGCTTTCTGGTTTTTTTGTGTTAATGATGTTTTTTCTTGCAATTCAATATTTTTTGAAATTGCTAATGGATCCCATCTTTGAGCGTTTCCGTTCTTTCCCTAACTTTTTCTTCTCTTTTGGACTGGATCTGGATCCACCGAACCCAATAAAAGACTAACAAGTAACAACCGAGGTGGGTCTACTCTTGAGAGTAGAAGTATACTTCAGAGAATAAATCAACAAATTGCAGTTATTATTATTGATTAAAAATTTAAAGATTGTTTATAAATACTAATCAATGATTTAACCTTTAAAATCAATTTTTCTTACTTTAAAAATTTATAAATTTTTATGTTATCAACAAAAATTATATAACTTTTATTGTAAATCATTTTTTTATACATACAGATATACTGTTTTATATTAATTTTGTATTCTTCACCTTCTCTTCTTTATTTTCTCTTTCTTTATTTATTTTCTCTTACTAGGTAAAACACGGTACACTTTTAGTGTAGTAATCAGTAGTATGATACGATCATCGTAGGATGAAAAATATATCATTTTTAATGAACAAGGAATCACATGATTGATTGTAGGGTTTGTTAATAAAAATTATGTTTATTTCGATTTAACATGATTATATCATGTTACTCAACAACACCATAAGATCTAAATCTAGTTATACTGACATGTTAATTGTGCATTACTTAAGCTCATCTTAATTATAAAAGAGTTTGATTATATTTGGATTCAGAGATTCTGATTCCATTTTTTAAACAAATTAAATAGTTGAGAGTATATTATTTATGATCTTAATTGTGATAAAAGAGAACAATTGTTTTTCAATATCACAAGAAACAATTGTTTTTCAATATCGCAAGAAACAATTCTTACAAAAATATAAATGTGTTAAATCAAACTTGAATGTGAATCTTAATTTTAATAATACAATCTATTTTAATAGAAGATAAAGATAATCTATTTTAATAAATATAAAAATGAAGTGTGAAAAAATTAGTGTCAATAACCATATTTATGAATGAAGCTCAATATCAATGTATTAACTCCAAAGTTTATAATTATTGATGCATCAGTAGATTTCCTCCGTTTTCTTTTTTCATATCGAAAATTGAAACTCAATTAATATATCATCTCATATTAGAAATAAAATTTATAATACACTCTCCTTCTACTAAAGCGGTAGGAGAAGGTTGAAAAATCAAACATCAATTTTTAGTTAACCTAAGATTTTTTTTCCCTTTTTTACAACTTTTTCATCTTTTAGTCTCATAATTATTGATGTTCAAAAAAATTTCACACAAATTAAAAAAATATTTTAAAAAAATAATATATTTTTTTCATCTCATTTTAATTTTTATGTAAGATAGAAAAATTATCTCAAAATAATTATCATTTCAATATTTCAATGTAAAGTTAATAATTTTTTTTGTTTATATCCTTAATATATTTTTTAAATATTACTAGTTTTATATCATATTCATTAAAATCAATTACAATTAAGGTTAATTTAATAAATAATTATTTTTTATTTGATCTATTAAATAAATTTTTTGTGTATAAAAAAATTATAGAACGACAATTAAAATAGGATAAAAAGAATACATTAAAAGATAATTTTTCTAAAATATTTTTTAATTTTAATAAATATATTATTAAATAATTTAAAATAGTATATTTTATTAAAAAATAAATTAAAATAAATATTTAATATTTCATTAAAAATAAAAAATATTAATTATTTTAAAATATTTTTTAAATATTAAAATTACGATAATTTCACAACGAGGGGTATAGTATTTTTCAAAATATCATCATGTGTCAGAACTCAGATTCTTTATTTATTTTAGATGCACTTTTTTCGAAGCATATAATTAGATTTCAATAAAGAATGGTGCTAATTCATACTGATGGTTATTAGACAAATTGTGGTGTTGTAGGTTTATGAAAGGGCGAGAGAGAGGTTTAACCAAAAAATTGAACGGGGGAGAGAAAAGTCATCCATAGTAGTCCAACAACCAATCAACATTCTACACAAGATACAAATTTCGTATTCATACACTTTAGCGTTTTCGTTCTAAAAATATTATGAAAAACACGTTAGTTAACATTTAATATTTTTTAAAATGTTTTTCAAAAATTAATTTGTTGGAAAGAAAATGAATGATGGGAAAACAGAATGGTAAAAAGAAATGAAAGTTTGATTTTAGGATAAATTAAAAAATATTACTTTTAAGATAAATCAAAAACATTATTCGAAAATCAAAGCTATAATTGTTCTCAAATTATCCTACAAGCAGGAAATCACAATTGTATTTTGTTTAACGAATCTTTTATAGTTTTTAATAGATTTTAACCAGTATCAGAAAAAGTATATTGCTTAATTATTTGAATTAGGGTTTAGGGCAGAGACGGAATAACCCTTAAAATGAGGAAATTAAATACTAACAATAATTAACAGTAGAAACTTAATGTTTACACATGGAAGACCTGCCAGAGATACTACTAATTCCAGAGGCCATACTTCTACGAGATTATTATCTATAGAAGTGCCTAATATATTGCATCTAATCATCCTTCACTCCTGGTGGGTGGAAAACAACATAAAATAGTGCTAACTTAAAGCAGTTTTTACACCAACAGTAATTCCACTTTGATTTGGCAGAAGCTTCTTCAAATAATACTTAGAATTGCGGGAAAGATTGATCATTCTCCTCTTCTTTTCAGGAATATAATCAATTGAACATTCTGAAAATCCACGCCTTACAAACCTGTCCAAAAGTTGGGAATCCTTTCGTTTAGAAATGCAGCCATGAAAATAACAGAGCACTAAAATGTAGGCCATATTTTGTATACATCATAATTCACAACTAATTCTTTCAGGAATCCCATGCGTATTAACGTATCAGCTTGGCAATTCTACTGCACTTGAAGGTACAGTTTTGTCAACAAAGAGAGATTTTAGGAATGGAAGAAGAAACATGCAAAGGCATGCAAAACATTAAATTCCTAAAATGGGATAACACACCATAAGCTGTGTCCAAGAATGAGGGAGTATGCGGTAACATACAAGCCACTAAAAGTGAAAAATTACGTTGATAGTAAACAAGGCTTACGTGATATGCATCAGCGGAGTTACTTACCAATCTGCTGTACGTGTTGTGAGAAGGAAAAGCATATTCAATCCAAGAGATGATGCTTTCTTCTCCATATAATCTGCATATATTTTATAATCTAAATAAATAAATATTGAGAAAACATAAATATTGTAGAGCAACAGCATCCAAAAATTAAAATGATACAGCTGCTCAATATCACCGAAATCTGAAGCCTATACGGCTACACCACATCAACTTGACACATAAACGTGTTCAAGAATCATCAACCACAAAAGCAATAGCATACCAAGCAATTTGTCACCCTGTCCTTGGCCACGACAATCAGGAGATACTGCAATGCAAGCAACCTCTCCGCACTTCTCCTCAAAGTGAGGAAAAAGGGCAGCACATGCAATTATGTGACCTTCTCTTTCCACAACAACGAACGAATCCAATGTTTGCAACAGCTATAAACAGAGAATGGTTAAAATATGAGAGATATCTTGATATATTATCCCGGTCATGTAAGCCACAGTATCTACAACACATGAAAAGATATAGCTAAGCAAACCTCTTCATCAGTCCGCTTAACCAATATGCCAGTTGCCTCCAAAGGCTGAATAAGTTGTTTTATTCCAGAAATATCTTTCACCTCTGCTGTCCGAGTGCCTTCGTAAAGATCACTGCAAATAGTTCATTGAAAAATAAGAAAATAAATAAAAGGAAAGGAAAAAAAGGACCTTTATTACCATCATGATGAACAATATGCTGCAGATAGTATATTGCTAAGTGTGTAGGAAGCCCATGAAAATCTTAGATTTTGGTATTAATTGAATTTTGTAGTGGTACAATATGTCTAGTTAGAAATACATCCAGTTGCACCTATTTATAACGTGTGTTAACGTGGTTACTTCAACCAATCCTTCAATCATTTTGTAACCAATGGTTTCATAAAAAAGGGAAAAGGGGAGAATGCTCAGAGATGGAGTTCAGATCCAACCCACATATTTTCAGCCTTGTGCAATCAGAATCTCAACAAACAGCCATGTAATAATCACCTAACCATAAGGAGTTACATATAAATCTGAATCTCACATATGTGACCTGTATGGCGGCACCAGTAGGAAATCCACTGGGATGCCCACTAAACTGCGGTTAAATAGTCGGACAGTGTCATAGCACCATACCTTACCACCTATTTCTCTTACCAAATAGCTACCAACACTTGCACAAAAAATAATTCACAATCATAAAAATACTTAATCCAGATGATTCTGCAAAGGTTGCTTACCTAGCGACCATTGTTCCCATCCCATCTCTTTTAAACAATTCCAACAACAAAACTCCACTAATAGTTCCATCCAGCAAGTGAACTCTTTGAACACCACCCTAACAAATCGCAGCCGGTATTATTAGCAACATACTTAAACATGCATCAACTGAAATTTTCAAGCATATTCACTATTTCAAGTTTTCAACCCGCAACTTCTCAAAGAATTTTGAATGTCACTCCAGACCAACAACTTTACAGTAGCAATATTTTAAGAGAGTTGAAGCTCTAAGATCCTTCCACACTCCTAGTTTCGACAAGATTTGAAAAATGCTTTTGTTCTCTCAATTGCTCATATACCAATATAGACTTAAAACAAGTACAACTGAAGCACTTGTAAAGGTAAACCATAGACTCACTCTGCAAACAAAAGCTGCAGCAGCCAATTCTGACAGGTAACCATTCATTCGACTTAGCCGCTCTTGACCTCCAATAGCAAAACCTTGCTCACCAGGCCCTAAGCCATCTCCATTATCGAAACCAACACCATTATGGAAGGTTGCATTGTGCCATTCTGTAAAACGTCCAATAGGTTGTGATTTGACTATCCCATTAAAATTGTTATACTCAAGAGAGTTGAAACCTTCTTCGTCAACAGCTTTGACGTAGTTAGCAGCTGCTTCACTTTGCTCAGCCCGTTTACGAATCAGCATGTCTGCTTCTTGAAGAGGCAAGAAACGAATTAGGCGTCCACTCTCATCAAGTATTGGACCATCTATAAGGCATATCAGCTTGTCTGCCCCTATAGCCAAGGCACAAGCTGTTGCAACTTCGTAGGTGCTGGAGAAAAAAAAATAAAAATCATCAATATCCAGATTCAAGCATTTGTCAGACTCGTCATTTGGGTGAAGGGGCACCATATTCATTATTCAAGTCTAGCAACTCTCATGCATCTTTTCATTCAAGCAAGAGAAGCAGGTGATGCACACATAGTTTATGCTGTCCATTTCTTCTATTTATTAATATTATTTTTTCTATTGGAAAATTTGATCATATCTGACTAGTACACAGGTAACATACAATAGGGAGAAAAAAAAAAAAAAGCCAATTGGTAACACCAGTAATATTCTGATTCACATACTCCACTGAAAAGTCTGTACCATTAATTTCCTGGTATTTGCTCCTACACATTTCACTTGATAAAACCTTCTAGTAAACTCCTCTTAGTCTTTCCCAAAGCAACCAATTTACTTTTGTGATTTTACACGTTACTTCTATCAAAATCCTCATGAGGCTGCTTTTACAAATCTATTCACAAGTCTAATTCTTAAAAGATAACCTAGAAAAATTACATATTTTCAGGTGGAATTTGGATACTTAATATGAGAATGAATAATCAGAAATTACAAAAACATCACGACAATAGCATGTATGTTAGCATGCAATCAATCAAACTAAGTTGTAGAGAGCAATCATCAGAATAAAGCTACAAAGCATACTTGCAATTTAATACTTCTCCAGAGCTGGAGTAGCCCAAGTTGGTTAATATAACTACACAACCACCATCAAGTCTCTCACGCATGCGAGACACGTCTACCTTTTTAACTTCCCCAGTTGACCCAAAATCAATTCCATTGACCACCCCTCTTCTCTGCCAAAACATAAAAATAACAAGATGTTCTAACACAGTGATAAAAACATAAATGGAGGGGCAATTTCACAAGACCATAGACACTGTATAGCAATGAACGAATTCACAACATTCAAACCTTGGCTGCAAGAAAGTTACCGCTGGCAACACTGACACCAACGTCATGCCAACGACTGTTATCACCATGTCGACGAATATTGCATATGGAAGGCCCAGGAGAAAGTTTTGCTTCTATCATCAATCTTATTCCCCCAGCTGCTTCCATCGCAGCTTCCAGAGATTCATCATCAGTTATCCTATATCTACCAACATACTTAGGCTGGCATCCTACAAACACAATAACAAGGTCAATCACTGTGACACTGTGATGCTATAGTTAACAATTTTCCTTTTTTTGCAAGGTAAAAATAAATTAACACTCATTTTCACTAGCGGAAGAAAATTAAATTAAGCAAGAAATTATTTTGACCAACCTCTCTCATTCAAAAGCTTGTCTATTTGCACATGTGTCCCCGGAACAAGAACAAACCGGATTCCTAGGTGATGAAGGAAAGCTATATCCTGCAGGAAAAATTAGAAACCAGTTTTAATGCATAATATTTCATAGCCATACACAGCTACATAATGTATCAAAGATAATAATAATGATAATAATAAACAATCATAGTTATGTTAAGTTAAAATATGAAGGACGTTCCTTGAGAATGGGATCCAAGAAAGGACCAGAGACAACTTCACCAGAAATAATGACAACAAAAGTGCTACCGCGATAGGCCCACAAGTAAGGCCAGGCCTCGCGAAAGGAACGCACGAATTGCTTATCCTCCATCGACCCATGGTAGCTCTCTCCATCAATACTCATACTCCCATAACCATTCACTCCTTCGCTCAACGCACTAAGCTTACTTGACCTTCCCTTCTTTCGGTTACCCAAATGGGCCGCCAAGGGCCGCGCTTCTGGGCCCCAACCAGACTTAAATTGCAGGTTCGGTTTTGGTGGATGTGGGTGGAAAAAATAGAGATGGTGAGAGGAAGAGCGCCAGAAGTTGGGTGTGTTTGGAAGGGATTGGCATAAGGAAGGTGCCATTGAAGATCCCACACCGTGCGGGGTTGGTGGTGGTGGCAGAGACACTCAAACTTTAGCCGCCACGCCCAGAAAATTTATTTGCCTAGTCCATGCCCATATGTAGAAATTTTTGTTCACGATAGCATTCTATGGATGGGTTAATTATAAATATAAATATAAATAAATAAATAAATAAATAAATAAATAAATAAATAAATAAATAAATAAATAAATAAA
>JAMLFT010006258.1:0-16328 GCA_026544285.1 Pachyrhizus erosus
AACTAAAAATAGTTAAATTTTATAAATACTTATTATTTATAAAAAAAATTAAAACATAATTCCTGTATTAAATATTTTAACATTAAGTATATAAAATTATTTATATATTTTTAATATATTATATACAAATTACAAAAATAATTCCGTCTCTCGTAAAAAAGCACTCACTGTATAGGACGAATTCACAAATTAGTACACATGTATGAGATTTTATTTGGGCCGAAAATGATATGCCGGAATGCAAGTTGGGCCTCATTGCTCCACCTTGTTCCATATTGCCGAAGGATATGAGACTAGCTAGGGTTTTAAACTCATTATATAAACTCCATGATCCCTCTTTCCGTTGTTGCCGAGAGCCAATTCTTTATCGTGTGAAGGTGACCAACCCCAAGTAAGCCGCCATGGTATGCCCTTCTGCATCTACTTTCTTTACTTGCTTATTTCAATTCGCTTATATCAGATCGCTGTTCTGTTTTCATATCATTGGTAATATTCTTGTTTGAACTTCGGTGTCGCAGGTGAAGTACTCAAGGGAGCCTGATAATCCAACCAAATGTAGGTCCCATTTTTGTTCTCTGTTTTTTCTCGCGTTTGTAGAATACATGCTTACTTTATTGTTTTCTGAAATGACGGCGTTTATGGTCTCTCAATCTGAGCATTTTATCGTTTCTCATATGCAGCTTGTAAGGCTAGAGGCGCCGACCTTAGGGTTCATTTCAAGGTACTTGTCCAGTTACTTTGGTTTTGGTTATTATGTGTTTAATTATTCGAAAAGTAAATCTATTTCAATAGCGATACTATCAATGTAATCAATTGTCTAAACTCACATCAATATTATAAGATTTAATTCTTTTTTTTTCGTACACTTTGTTTTCTTGATTTGAGTATGGTTTGTGACTGAAAGGTTCAGTAAATGATGGAACACATAGTGAAAAAATCCTGATGAAAGCTTTTTTATTTAAAGAATGAAGTTGAATAAACCTGATGAAAAAAGCAGGGGTGTGTTGCCCGTGTGAGCATGCCTCTCGTAACCTTCAGGGATATGATAATCATTGTTATTGGGTGAACCTCTGTTATCTGTTTGTGACTGAAAGGTTCAGTAAATGATGGGACACTGCTTTTGTTGTATCATGAGTTTGATTCATATTGAGCTTGTTTTTATATTTTCTATTTTCTAATGGTGAACATGACTTTACTATTTTCTTTCCATGTTGAAAATGGTTTTTTGTAGTTTAAAGGGTAAATCTTAATTTCCTTCATAAAGTGACAGTTGCCTGGTTAACCTCATTCCTTAATGTCTGTATAATTGTTTTTTTGTTTTACAATTTGCACTTATTTTCTTAAAGATGAGATCTAGAGAGAAATAGTTATGAATGAAATGAGTCAGAAAAACCTGATGAAAAAAGCAGGGGTCTGTTGCCTCTGTGAGCAGTCCTCTCGTAACCTTCAGGAATATAGTAACCATTGTTGTTGGGTGAACCTCTGTTTCCTGATCATGACTGAAGGTTCAGTAAATGATGGAACATGTTTTTCATCAATAATTAATAATTTGTAGTAATTTTTGCCAGTGGATATTGCATTCATCATCCTCATCTGATGTTGTCTATAATATGGACTCACTTAAACATATAAAAAACCGTATTGCTATGGCATTATCTATTTTTTACTCTCGTTTTAAATATATTCGAAAAATGTGTCCTTTCCTAAGGAGGCAGTGGTCTGATGTGTTACAGGGCACAGCCTTGTAACTATCAGCAGCAAGGGTACCATTATTATTTGGTTTAATATATCTGTTTCTCTGATGTAAAAGAAGTTTCATTTGATGGAAAAGTCTTGTTGTCAAGTTTATGTGCTACTGAGTTATATTGTTTTCCTAGACATGAGAATTTGCCTTTTAAATTGTACTTACAGAACACTAGGGAAACTGCCTTTGCAATTAGGAAGTTGCCCTTAGTTAAGGCTAAAAGGTACTTGGAAGATGTTCTTGCCCACAAACAGGCCATTCCATTCAGACGTTTCTGCGGTGGTGTGGGAAGGACTGCTCAAGCGAAGAATAGACACTCTAATGGCCAAGGACGGTGGCCTGTCAAATCAGCCAAATTCATCCTTGATTTGCTTAAGAATGCCGAGAGCAACGCTGAAGTATGCCTACATATACATATGGCAATTTTGTTCCAACTGTTTCCAAACTCGTTTAACTGAATTGCTTCCTTTCAGGTGAAAGGTTTGGATGTTGATGCACTGTACATTTCTCATATCCAAGTTAATCAAGCACAGAAGCAAAGACGCCGAACATATCGAGCCCATGGAAGAATCAATCGTATGTTTGAAATGTTGAGTTTTTTTTTTTTCAATGGGGTTGCTTCTGTTAAACGGTTTTATTTATGGATACTCTTTTTGGCAGCTTATATGTCATCTCCGTGCCACATAGAGTTGATATTGTCGGAAAAGGAAGAACCTGTGAAGAAGGAGGTATTTGATTCATCTGTTTGTTGTTTTGACTTCCCTCTTTTTTTCAGCGATTCATTATCTAATTCTTATTTTTTGTTGGTTTGTAGCCCGAGACTAAGTTGGCAACAAGCAAGAAATCCCAAGCTCTTCGAAGTGGTGCTTCGTCTTAGGTTACTAAATTGTTTGAGGCGCAATTTTCCTAGATTATGTCAAGAGGAGAGTTTTGTTGTTTGTTTTATTTTAATGTTATTATTTTGTATGAGTTTCATACTATGCTTCAAATTAATTTGAGTTGATTGAAAAACCTTATTTAGTACTTTTGGACCTTTTTTGGTTTTTCCCTCGGACGGATACTTGACAGTAGTTTGAAAAGGAATACTAAATATTGAAAATTGGTACTGGTTTGTTTCTGTTTTCTTTTCATAATTCTTCCGAATATCATCTCAGGCTCCAAAGGACAGGCTTAAAAGCAGTAGTTAGGGACTCTACTCTTTTTAGGGTACCGAAAAGAAAACTCCTCGAATCACAAGCCTATGAACTGAACGATGTTACCGCAGCGGGCTAGTTCCTGCTTTTAGCTTCTTCTAGGGTGGTGCTCTTGGACGGGACGTGCTAGGATGGGTATCGGGGTTCAACAAGATTTTCAATTTTTTTTTTTTGATAAGTGGGATCGTAGTGGAGCTCAAAGAGAAGCTATAGGCAGATGAAAGAGGGATGGATATAAGTAGTCTGTTCAAAATTAATATATTCTTAAATCTTAATGAAACTAAGAATTTAAAAGATGTTTCTAAAATTTAATTTGATAATTTCAATCCATTTCTGTTGATGTTTTAGTCTGTTTCTAAAATAAGTGATGCTTCAGAATTTCAAAGTAAAATTATTGATTTTTTAAATTATACTCTTGTTTAATGTTTGTAATATTTTATAGTTATTAATTTATTCTATCTGTTTTATATTATGTGATGTAGATAAATTTTTTTAAATTGTCAATTAATGAAAGATTTATTATTTTGGTTAACATTCTTGTGGAGAGTGATTGTTATTAGATAAATTAATTAGTTAGAGATAAAAAGTATATTAAAAAGTTTCAAAATACTTTTTATAATATTTAAGATAGTTATATTTATCTATAACAAAGTTTTAAATGCTATTTAACGCGAAATGGAGAGAGGGAGTATTTTAGATTAAACAGTAGAAGTTATATTAATTACTGTCTTATTTTTATATGTATGCAGCTGAGCATAGAAAAATAATAATTATTAAATTTGGTGTATAATTATGGATGATTAAGATACCGTATTAAGTTATTAATTATTTCTTAATCCATGGGATGGAGGTAGTAATAATCACTCGTGTTCATAATATTCGGTGAATATGTTAAATTTTTTCTCTTGCTTTAAAGAGGTTTCAATAGGGTAGATTCATTTAGTAGTATTTTACGAGCTCATTCGAGGTTGATATAATGGAACAAGCTATGTTTATTTGATGCAATAGCACTATTGAAGATTCCAACTCTTCGTAAATGCAATATCCACTATGCTCCCTAGCACACATTACAATATATGGAAACCTCATCAACTATGCTATCCCCTGACAAAAAAGAACCACAAATATCTTTGATTTGAAAATTTACACCAGTTTCCCCATACATTGCGAGTGCATCTATGACACAGGCAAAGACCCACCATAAGATCAGAACAAAGGGGACCAAGTGTATCCTTGACCTTGGTATTCATCTAATAGAATGAAACCTTGGTGGCAAAAATTAACACCAATAATCACAGGGAATAACCGGATCTTAATCTTCACGATCTTTATGCTTTTAGCTCTTTCGTTTTTCTCCCTTTTATCTTGTTAAAAACAACGTCTCATGTTTTTCAAGTCCATGCAAAAACCACAGAATTTTCAATTATTACTTTGTTGGTTATTATTGCTCCTTTCGGAGTAGCAAGAGATATGCTTTGTAAGTGTTTGGTTCCGTCTTCTTCAACTCTTTAATGCTCATGTTGTTATGGACACTGAGACTTTGGATTCAGACGTACATAAAACGGGAGATGCATAAATTTGAGTATTGATAAGCTGTATTCCGGTTAAGATCGGAAGGTTAAGTATTGATCATAAATTTGAGTTTGACATAGTAGAGTGGTAGAAATTTGGCATTACGGATTCTTGTGGTTTCCAAATCAAGAAAGTAATTAAGAAAAAAAGTTGAAACTTTAAATTGGAAAAAAGTTGGATTTGAATGAGATATTAAAATATGTTGGTAAACACAAAAGGCACATACAGGAATACTTCTAAAGCTTGATCCTTCCCCCCATAACCCGTGTGGGCATGGGAAGCTCCAATTAGTTGCAGCAATGAAGGAAGAAAATTGGAGCGTTCTTTGTTTCTTGTGTTTTATGTGTGGATAGAAGAAGCATGAAGAATGAAAGGTACGAGTGCATCTGTGTTGTTTGTGTTTTCTAGCGGACGCGGGGGCTGGGAAAAAACATTGTATAATTATCTAAGCCTAGTGCTGTAGTGCAAGACTATCTTTTTCTCTATTTCTCTTACTCTGCCAAGGAATTATGGGAACTTACTATTAATCGATGGTAAGGAAAATTAAATGAAGTTTCACGCTCAAATAGCGTTACAAATTTTTACAAAGCCGTTCTTCAATTTTCTGGTAATTTTTTTGGGAGAAGGTAGCATATTTATACAGTTCCTTTTCGCTAGAGAGCAATTTATTTTGACATAGCTGCAAAGTTCCACAGATTGTATAATATATATGTCTATCAATTAATCGATGGGTCAATATCTGGTACAAAGAGCTCAATAATAATTTTAATGAGTTTCATGATTATTATACAGATCCAATAATTATTGTACTCCTGTAATTTTGGAATTGGAGGACGAGGAATCAGACTGCATTTGAAGCAGCCAATCCATTTGCACTAACCACTAAGGCAGCGTTACAACGAAAGAGTTTCGTAAGGAAGCTGCAAAAAGAAAACTTATCCGTGGAAGTGCTGAGTTATTCGGTTTCCTATATTAATTACTTCAGGGAAATAACTGTATATAGATGATGGAGGAATAAGGCAAGCAGGTGCTGGTTGAATTGCTGTGGCAAAATTTCGATTCCAATATCATTTTTGATAATGTTCAGGACATCTTGCCACAGTTCCATCTTACAACTGAAGCTATAATAGATAGAACGTCATTTTAGTCCCACATCGGTGGTATATTGCCTTGGTAGTCACGAAGCTGTCCTATATAAACTGACCCATTCAGATTTGTAGTTATCTTTGCGCTTGGGGCAATGACGCAGCTAGTGAGGTTCTAACCGAGGCGCGTCTATTGCTGGTTGAAAACTATTTCCAAACCCCCTCTTAGGCATGGGTTTGCCCTATGCCTTCGAGAATTTCTGGAAGGGCTCCCTTCGGGGTAAAGCCCTACAATTTTAGTTCAAAATTTTGTCTAAATCTAATCTAGGGAGTTCACCATCTGTACTAACAGAATATTTAGTGTTTTGTCTTTCTATTATTATAGTTTAATTTGTTTTTTTGATTATTGTTTTCTAATTTAAATTTAAGCAGTTGGTTTTTTAAATTAAAAAATTAGTTTAAAAACATATTTAGTTTATAATTTTCTTTTTTTATATTTATGTGTTTAATTAACTTTTTGATATTTCAAATAACCATTTTAATTAAGGATGATAATTTTTTAAAATAAAAAAGATTAAATGTGGTTGAGAATTTAAAATTGGGGATTAAATAAAATAAAATAATTAAAATTATATTCTTTTTTGTTTTTCATCGATATGTTTTACTTTTGGTGGTGGACTATCTAGCTAGGTGCCTATTCAGTGACCCATTTAGGTATTGTTGTTGCACAAAGGATAGGAATACATACTCTGATTAGTTCGTTTATTATTTTTTACTTTTTATAAAGTTTAATTTAATTTTTATTGAAATATTAACACATTTTCTTAGTTTAAATATATTTCTGATTAGTTTGTTTATTATTTTTTATAAATTTTAATTTAATTTTTAAGTTTTTCAGAGTGATGGTTGTTTAGTTTATTTACAATTAATGTCGTTGGTAATTTTATTAATTATTATTATTATTAGATGTAATTATTTTAAATTTATTTAAATATTTTAATTGGTTTAAATTTAAAATAAAAATATAATATTTTTATTAGTTGTTTTTTTTAATATTATCTCTTTCTCATTTTTTTTACACTAGATATATGTTTTTATACGTTTTTTCACTTTTTTTTACCTTAATGCTCATGACAATCATGACTATATTATTTAAGAAATTTTCCTTGCAAAATTCTAAGTCAAAACAGCTTTAATTTTTAAGTCCGAAACAAATATTTTATTTTTCTATTCTTTAAAATAAAAAAGGTGAATTTATAACTCCAATCTAAAACAACCAAACTCTTTCCTTAATCGAAGACCTCAAATATAATTGTCTAAATAAAATTATAGAAAACCTGTTAGTGTGACATTGGAAGTAGAGCACATTGGGAGTCACTAAGATGCGTCATATAATTAAACCCATTGATGCAAAATGATTCATCTGTGTACTTGGGACTGTGACTCTAAATGAGGATTCTTATGTTTTACTGAGGTTCTAAATGAGTCTTGTTTTGGTTGGAAAGTTTTTTAAACCCTTAGGCCTGAGATTGAATTTCATGAAAACTATCCAAGTTTCAATTTTTTTTGTCATACTAATTAGTGTTGGCAGTCTTAGTATGCAATTTCTGGTGACCCATTTAACTGATGTCATAAGGCTATGTACATATATACACGTATCAGTTGTAATGTTTTTCTTTGATTGATGAACAGGTGCAGTTGTTAATGTAGTGCTAGATGAAAATAAAATTTTTTACAGTATAAAGTATAAGAAGCATGGGATGAAATAAATAATACATAGAGATAGAAACAAAGTACTATAAAATGAGTTGTTTTGTTTTCTTAATATTATTGTTCAATTGTGATTGATTTTAATTGAAATTAATGAATTATGTGTAAGTTTATTCAAAAATAAGAAATTATAAACAATATAATATTAAAAGGATTTTATTCACTGTAATTAATTTTTGGTTGATGCAAGATAATATACTATGACATAACATTTTTATATTAATGCTGACTTGAAATTAAATTCATATTCTGATATTTTTATTACTTTTCATCAATAAAGTACAACTATTTTCTAATTACATTTGAAGTTATCTATATTGCGAACTTTCATCCAGATGATTTGGTTTGATGGTGGAATGTTACGTAAAAAGAATTATTTAATATTTCACCAAAAAATAACTGAATTATATATAAATATTTACAATTGTGTTTTTTCTTCCCTTTAAATGATTAATAAATTGTTTACAGTTTTGTTCCTTGTCATGTTATTATTAATGTTTTTAAGCATTAATAAGAAAAATATACTATATTTAAAAAATAATATTTTTAAATTATTGTAAATCTTTTTATAGTTAAGTTGAATTTTTAAAAATGGAAAAAAAAATGAAAAAGAAAGGTATGCTATAAGTTTATGAACCTTTAGTCAAAAGAAAGAGGAAGAAAAAGAAACGCTGAAGTTAAATTTAGGTTAAATTAAGATTTAAGATTTGAATTATTCGAAAATTTTTAAATAAGTTTTGATAATCTAGAAATTTGTAATTAGGTATTTGATTTTACAAATTATTTTAAATTTATTTTCTAATGAAGATTTCATTAACATTTTATTCGAGTTTTATTAAATATGGTGATGTAATTACTCTTTTAATAATTTAAAAACTAATTAAATATGTAGTCCGTTAATTAATTTAATATTTGATAGAATTTTAATAAAATTTTAACTATATATTTAATTAAAAATAAAATTATAATTTGTTAACTATAGAAGTCTTTTTAAATTTTTAAAATAATTAAAAATCCATAGTTTTAATTTAACCTTAAATTTATTATTTAAAAAAAGAAAAGAAAATGGTTGAGATTTTTCTGTAGTAAAAGCTCGGCATTATAGTTCAGACATTAGAACTGAACCGTGTGTTGTGTGTTGTGTGTTCTGCTATATTTTCTGGCCTTACTACATCACCATCTTCCTCTTCTGTCTTCCCCAAAGGTATCGTATCATCTCATCTCATTTTCTTTCTCTCTTTTTCTCTTATTTCCTCCTTTATCCTTAGCATTCACATCACACACACTCCATTCAGCAGGAGACACTCTTTGGGGTTTTATTTCACTAAACATCACAATGCTAATACGACTCGTCGTGTTTCTCCGTAATTCATCTTTCTATCCACTTTCTATCACAATTTCTATTTTCCCCAAATTTTAAAGCATAGACCTAGACCTAGACAGGCTATGCCTGTCTCAGATCCGATCCAGAATTTTGTGGTATTACGCAGATAATTCCTTGGAACACTTCAAAGTTTTGCCCTGATTTTTTCAATTAATGATTGTGGCATTCTATTATATGATCTCAATTAACATGTGGGGTCGCTGATGCTGTTTTTTTTTTGTCTCCCTTAATTTTGTTTGATTAGATGGATTGGCAAGGGCAAAAGCTAGCGGAGCAACTGATGCAGGTAATGCTGCTTGCATTTTCTGTGATTGCATTTGCAACTGGATATGTTATGGCCTCTTTCCAAATGATGATTCTTATCTATGCTGGGGGTGTGGTTTTCACCACCTTGCTCACTGTCCCCAATTGGCCATTTTTCAATCGCCACCCTCTTACCTGGTTGGATCCAAGTGAGGTGGAACAGCATCCCAAACCACAACCATCTACCAATGTAACTCAAAAGAAGAAACCTGTTAGGAAGTAGATTTTTATTTTTAACTTTTTGGGGATAATATATCTTTGAAGTACTTGATGCTGTGACAGTAATTTGCGGTTCTTATTGTCTTCCAACCATATATTTGCTTTCTTTTAGACTTTACTTATAGTTGTGTAGTTGTGTTAGTTAGCTATTTTCCTTTTTTTAACCTGTTCTCTACATTTTAGATTTTGATTATATCTTGGGGAAAGAGGAACATTGGACTTCTGAGTTCTAACCCTTGATGGTTTATGGTTTTAGTGTATAATTTAATCATTCTCATCTCATGAGGTGATTACGCAAAGGACAAAACTTAGATGTAGTTCTCTAGGTGCTTTTGGTGTTGTTTTCAAAATCAAAATTAGTGCTTTACCTTCATAATTTGTGTAATAAAGGTTTCCATAACAGGTCAACATAGGTTATCAAGGTGAAGTTCGAATTCTGATAAGGGAACAATACCAAAAGCACTTATGGAGCTTATACAAATTATACCATAAGCTATTCAATTTTAATATATAACCTTCTATCTAGAGTCATGAATCAATTTGTTGCTCGTTGGACTTTTGATAGTTGTAGACCTTGTTGATTTATGGGTTCCACTTATGATATTCACTTTTAATGGAATTTGCTCATTTTGTTTTAGGTTAAATTGCACTCTTAGTCCTTCTACTCTTTCAATTTCACGAATTTCATGCTTCATTTATTTTTTCTGTGAATTCGATCCTGCCCTATTTTAGTTGTGCAGTCTACCTGCTAACTTAGCAGTTAGCATCCGATATTTAAAGGAAATGTTAACTTGACAGTTTAATGCACTGCTATGTCAAACACAGTTGTGCTGACGTGACACTCTATTTCACGGTCAGATTTGCATTTCCATTAAATATTAGATGTTACACTAACTGATGAACAAAACTTATACAATTAAAAATAATGAGGAATTAAATTTGTAAAAAAACAAGGAGGGATGGAATTTGTGAAATTGAGAAAGTAAGGGATCAAAATGTAATTGAATCTTTGTTTTATTAATATTTCCTAAATTCATTACGAGGACTCTTCTCTCTGATCGTGTCACACATTTCTTATTTTTCCTTTAGTGCTAGTTTCCTTGATTATTTGAGTTGCAATATGGGTCTGTCGTTGTTTATGGGTTTCAAAGTAGTTGGTTTTGTATCTCAGGCGGAAGGGTTTTTGTAGCTTAGGTTATATGTAAGTTGCAAACTCAGAAGCTTTTTTGTTTTTTTTCCTTAGTTTTGGTTGGCAATCTGCTCTTCTTGTTTTGCTGTTACTTCCAAGTGTTTAGTTTTCATCAAGCAAAGAAAATACACTTTAGAAAATAGAATGTAATAATAATTATTAATTAAAAAATTAACTGTTGAAATAATCAATAATATAGAGTTTATCAACAATTGTAAGTATATTTTATTCTCTAAAGTGGATTCCTTCACTTGAGATCGTGAATGAACAATTCAGCGTATCATTAGATTTACAAAACGAGTCAGTTTGACACTAATGTTTCAGTTAGGCTACCTAAAATTATTTTTAAAGATATTAAGACTATAATTTTGTCTCTACTGGAGTTCAATCAATATAAATTAAATATTTAAACCTGTCTGCGTGGCCTGTAGACATAACTTGCCAACCCGTTCGTTAAACCCAAAAGCTGACCCGTTAGTCTGTTCAAAATTTCTAGCTTTGAATGTGCTTTTAATTTTTATAAAATGATTAAATTTGATTTAAATCATTCAATATTTTAATCATTTTGATATTAGTTGTTTTAAATGCTTCTTATGATCGCGTAGTGTTAATATTGACATGTATTTATGTGTGTCATGTTAGTGATTCTTCTGAGATAACACACGATATAATATATCTAGATACGTGTCACATTATTAATAAGTGATGGTCGAGACTATTTTAAAAAAATGAAAATCATTTTTTTAATACAAAAAGTAAATTTGACCATATTTAAAGACTGGACGCATTTTATCTAGTTTTTTTTAACCATAATGCTTATTAGTAATATAGCAATTTCATCCGTTAAAAAAAAGTCATATAGCAGTTTTCAAAACTTGAAAACAATAAGTTATACATACGCACACTCAATGATATACCAATTATCTATTAAAAATTAATCTACTCCATGAAAACTTTCTCGTGCGTGTGTAAATTAGTGAAATATAATAAGTAATTGTTAAATTATATGAAATTTGATAATTTACTCGATGAGATTTTTTTTCGTTTCTTTGTTTCGAAAGCTTGGACAATTTCTTGACTTCGTTTTAGAATTACAAGTTTGGATTTGATATGACTTTTCTAAATCATAAATTTAGATCTGTACATGTAAATATTATCAAGTTATTAGGAAAAAAAAGGCTGTTTGTGTTATTTTTTAAAAATAAAAAAGAAAAATAATGAAAGTTATAGAATAATAAATAATTTGTGAAGGTATTTATAAAAATAAAATAATAAGAAATAAATAGTAATTTATCATGTAGTTATAGGAATACAATAGATTAAAAAAATGTGTATACAATTTTTTTATTTTCTTTATATATAATTATAAATTATGTATAATATTTTTTTTCTTGAAAAGGTTTAAAAGAGAAAAAGATTAATTTGATAAGACTTGTGAACTACCTCAAATGAATTCATCTAATTAAATATCAGTTTAATCGAAATGTATTTGGTTAGACAACTTAATTAAGGACGTATTTTAATTTTTTGTCACATGAGAATTTATGTCAAATTTGATTAATCTTTTCATTAGTTAAAAAGAATTTATTATGATAAGGATCACCAAGAAACTTATTGAAATATGTTAAGAAAAAAAGGTTATAAAAGTTACAACTTATATTTTAAGTCCAAATAATCTCCAAATACTAGTTTGATTCACTCCGACCAAAGAGTTCACGTGCTCGGCTTTTAGAATGGCTACATTTTGTCTTGATTATTAGTCCTATGCTTGACCTACCCATTCATTGACAATAATTAAATTTGGATTCAATGGGCACTGAAAAAATATTCATATTATATAAAAAAATCATCCTAAACAAGTATAGTTTCAAGTATTTATAGGAATGGGTATAGGTATGGTATTTTAATATTCACCCCACCCTATTCCATATCTGTATAATATAATTTAATATAGTAAATTTGTATTACTTATATTTTTATGTTCTGGTTTGTGTCCGATTGTTTCATGTGGTTTATCATTTTTTTTCTTCCAAGTTACAATATTACAATATTTGTAGTCAATTACTTTATTGTGTTAAACTTTATTGAGTTAAGTCTTTTCTTATTAAAGATTAAATTATCTTTGAATAGTTTTTTAATTGAGTTAGACGCATTTTAATTATTTTTTTTGTTGATTTTTTAAAGTTAATTTTAATATTAAGATAATAAGTTATTTCATTATTTTATAAAAAAATTGTCAAAAGAAAAATGTATATCATTTAATTAAAGTATGGATAATGGGTCTGAATATGGATATATACGTATAAAGGGTATGGAAATGAAAAGTTGTTATCTGTGTTGCTAGCTGTGTAGGCATGTATGGGTGTGAGGATATGAATTTTGTTTTTTCAGATACTGGTGTGGAGACAAATACTCTAGTTCATAAAATTAAGCTATACTTCATCCTTCATTTGCTGATTGGAGAAAAATAAAGAAGAAAAAGAAAGAAGTCAGATTTTAATAAAAAAACTTCCTTCTTTTATCAAATGAATTTGAACCTTCAGCTTAGATCCTAACCAGTTACCATATCGTTTCTAAAGTCCCCTTGTAATGGTAGGTATGTTTATTCTCTACTTAATGTACCCATCAAAGTTGGGAAATGATCCTTATGCAAAGCAATGTCCAAAGTTTAACAAATATAATGTTTCGTACTGATTCACTTTTATCAATCTGAAATTTGTTTAAATTGAAAGAAGGTATATTGAATATATTCCCTATTGCGAGAAAAATTAAGGGTTGTATTATTAGATTGAGTCACTGAGAAGCAAGATTGGTCGTGCAAAATTGCAAGCTCGTTGCTTATTAATCCATCTTATGGAAATTTAAAGGCAAATGCTATTAACTATTAAAAATCAAAAGTGATTTTCTTAAAAAAGTTATTAATGTAACTGTGATTTCTAATATATATTTTTTAAGTTATTTTTAGTAAATATTTTCTATTAATAATTTTTAACCAATACCCTAACAAAACCCAAATTTAAACCATCATTGAACAAAATTTCAAATGACAACAATTTAATGATTTTGCCGATGAGTATCTTTAAAGTATTTACTAATAAATTAAAATAAAAAATATTTTATAAAAATATAACATTTAGGATAACCGTCACTCATCTCCCTTCAATTTAAAGAAATGACATTTCATTTTCTTCCTGAAATAATATTGTCTTAATTCAAATGTCATAAATTAACCAAACAGATAAGAATGGGGTAAAGATATGAAAATGAGCTCTCAGTAACTACACTAATTAAACCATGCCAATCAAAGAGTGTAGTCACTTGATTGAGTATAATGTGTTAGTTGTTGTAGTTCTCTTATACTTATTTTTGGTTTTTATATATATAAAAATAAATGTCTTTAATGTACGGTGTTGTTAATCTTTCATTGAAATTGGATCTATCTAACAAATATTTTAATTATTTCTTAAGGAAATAGATTGAACAATATTGTCTTTTCTGTAATATGTTATTTTAAAAAAATGTATGTATTCATTAATATTAATTAAATATTCTTATTATATAAATCGAGTTAATGGATCATCTTAAAAATAGATAAAATGATAAAAATAGAAATTTGAGTTTAACCACGGCTTATCGACATAATCAATTGATTAAAAAATTGTGATCCTATCATGATTTGTCAAAAGAAACACATAATCAAAGAAACATGACTCTATCCGTGACTTGCTAGTAAAACCAACACTATAAAAATTTTTAATCTAAAATTAAAAGGAAAACTTTCATAAAAGAGAAAATATTTAATACATTTAAATATTATTTTTTCTTTTACATATATTTCTATTTGTAAGAAATTAGAAAAATAAATAACAAAAACAAATTCTAAACAAATTTAAACTAAATATAATGCAAAACAAATTTTAAATAAATCCTAAGCAAATGCTAAATAAATCATAATCTTATCTTAAATATAAAATAAGATTATGGTTATATTAAAGAAAACAAACATTAAGATATGATAAAAATATATTCTAATAATAAATATTTTTTTTTTTTCAATTTTATCAATATATAAAAAAGTGATCCATTTGTGTGTAGTCTTTAATTCATTTTATTTTGAATATTTATTGGTCTCCATAATTAAGTTTTATAAATCTTGTTTTGTCATCTTGATCTAGTCATGAAACTTTCAACTTCATATAAAATATCTTCGTATGAAATTATTGGACTTTTCTCATAATTTTAATATAAAAAAAATCTTCGTTTTGTACCTATACTTTTTTATAAAAATATTGTTTCTATTTTTTTTCTCTCATTTAAAAAATTTAAGATGACATTGTTATATTTCTCAAGTATACCTTTAGAAAAAAGAAAAAGAAATAAAGTACATGAAATTTCAAAATAATAAATAATAGAAATACACAATACTACTAGCAAACGAAAAAAGTCAAATATTGTGCTGGATTTTCTGAGCTGGGGTAGTGGGTGGCTACCGTGTAATTTGGCGGTCTTTATCTATAGATTTGAGTGCTTTCCTCCATAAATATTCAATGCAATGTGCCCACTTTGAATTTTCTCCTCTCCACTAAATCAAACTTGTTTGATTATTGACAAATAAGTAATAACACACCCAACACTCACTCTGTATATGTTCAAATTCATTCGATATATAATATGGGTTGAATTTGAAAAATTGAGGTTATATCTTATTTTAACCTAATTGAGTCTAATCTATAAATTAAATGATTCGTGAGCTATGAATACATTAATCAGAGCCTTCACTTGTCCAATTATTATTATTATTATTATTATTATTATTATGACTTTATTTATTTCAATGAAGTAATTATTTTAGAACTTAAAGTCTTAAAAATGCTAAAATACATTTTGTCCCTTATCTCAATTTTTTTAGTTTAATTTTAAAAATTTTACTTTAATCTTTTAAAATATCTAAGTTAAATCAAGTTGATAATTTATTAGTTTGTTACACTAGTTTAATCAACATGATTACATAATAATTTATGAAAAATGTCACTTTAGAAAGATATCTGTCATGTTACGCAAAATTAATATCGTTTGGATAAAAAATTAATAGAAGGGTTAACTTAATGTAATAGAAATATTTTAAAATATTAAAGTAAAAAAATTTAAATTTAAATAAATCAATCTGAAAAAAAAGATGAAAGACAAATTATATTTTGATCTTTAAAAAAAAAGTAAATCCATGGAACCAACTATGTTAGACCAATAAGATTTTAATTCACAATTAAATCATTTCAACCTAACTTAATAACATGTTTGATTTAACATTTCACTAGAGTCGAGCAACATAATGTAGTTTTCATGTTTATATATTAAAGTTTTTCTTTAGGGAAGCTGCATCAGTTTAGAAGCAACATAATGTAGTTTTTTTTTTTCAAAATTTTAATGTGAAAATTGATATACATGCGTCGAAAATGCGCACTAATATTTTGTAGCTTCTAGCTGGTTAGCTCAAATGGATCAGGCTAACCCAAATTTTATAATTTTATTCATATAAAAAATAAATATTTTTAATTTTAAAGAAATAAAAGTTTATTTTAATTAAATTTAATATATTTTAAAAGAAAAAAAAACTTCAATAACTAAATAAATAAATTTCATTTGTTTTCAAAATTAATAGACTAATCTCTTAAAAAAATTAATGAAAATATAAAATCTCATTTTTCTATAATACAAAACATCAAAATAATAATACAAATGTATTTATATTATCACATATCATTAATTTTTTTAATAATTAAAAATAAAAATAAAAATAAAGATATTACTCTGATTTTTAGGATAATGAATTATTTGAAACAAAATAAAATATAAAATTATATGACTAATA
>JAMLFT010006259.1:0-16326 GCA_026544285.1 Pachyrhizus erosus
TTTGATCTATCTATTTATTCAACTGATTTTATTTTTTTGTATTATTAAAATTTTTAATTTAACTCATTAATTTTAAAGATTGATGTAATGTGGTTTTTTCCTTTGAATTGTGAGAACTACTTTAACTTTTTACATATGCAACATGCAACACAATTAAAAAATAACACACAATCACTATCAAGATATTTTTGTTAGAAGTTTAAATGAAGTTGACAAAAAAAAAAAAGAACAATATTATCTCAATTTTAAAAATTGCGAGGCCAAATTAATTTTTAATAGCAAAAGGTTAAATTAAACTAATTAAATAAATAAACGAGTCAAATTAATAATTTAGCCAATAGATCAAAACTAATGCTCATATAAATAATTCGTAGAATGTAAACTTAACGTGGCACGTTATTACTAATGATCGCACAAATTGGTGTTCATTCGTTGAGTAGTCCTAAAATTCTGACTCACCGTAACGTGGTTTTGGTATTTATTTACTGTTTTGACTTTTGACACAAATACGTTGTAATTTTGCATATCATTCCATCCGAGCATACTAATTGTTGGATTTATGTCCGTTAGATACAATAGTTTTAAATTTAAGATTGAGATTTTCTTATTTTTTTAATTTTTGAATTTTATTTTTTTTATGTTTCTTTACAATTTTGTCGCCAACCTTTCTTCTGTCTTACGTTGATTCTTCACTGATACACCTTATAGCCATCGCTGCTTCTTCTCCTGTAGCGCGTCGCTGCTTTGCTGGAAGTGCTTTCTTGGCACGAGGATCCACTCAACACTATTTCACTACCAACATCGTTATTGCACTTTCCTCCCTCCAACGAAACCCCTTCTCTCATCGTTTCTCCTCCGCCACACCTTCACCGTATTGTTGACAGAGCCAGTGAAGACGTGCCACTCAAACCCCCACCACCATTGTGTTTACAGTGAGCATCAATCGATTCCAACCACAAAAGTTTCATGCACTCCAAACGTTTGCCATTTTTATCCCACAAGGTGGAGTACAACAACCTCGCACTTCTCGTCGAGGCTTAAACTCAGGTTGATGAACGATGGGTTTTTAATTTTGAATGATTCAGAGAGAAGGGGTGATTTTGAAAGAATCATTTACTCAGAGGACAGAGGGTCTAAACGACGGTGAGAAGATTTCGACGATAGAGTTGTGGTTGAATCTCTGAAAGGTGGGTGAGATCGTGAGAGAGATGAAGGTAGAGGATCAAATTGGAAAACGAGAGGAGAAAAGTAATAAAAAAGAAAAAAAAAATCTCAATCTTAAATTTAATAAATAGTATGTCTAACAAATGTAAATCCATTTCCCGTGGTGAAAGACCAAGGGACTGTCTTGCAATTTATAAATTTTGGGAAAATAAATAAGAGAACAACAAGGACTTAAAACATATACCGTCATCACTAGGTATAAAAATGTTAGATTCTCTCTCCATCCAGAGATGCACCGAGCCATGCTCACTCTCGCTCTGCATGTCAATGGATTTTGCACACCCAATACAAGCTTCTGAAAAACCCTAATTTATTTTTCGCCATTCAATATATATAGATACGTTTGAATTTGTATTGTGCAATAACAATATTCCAATTTCGCGATTCAGTGGAGATAAATGGAGTCCGACGAAGAGGATTTTGTTTTCTATGGAACACCGATAGAGCGTGAGGACGATTTAACCAGTCGCAAGAAGAAGGCCATTGCTGAGTCCTCTGGTCAGCTCCGAACTCTCCCTGCTTGGAAGCAAGAGGTAAGCGTTTACTTTTTCCACGGAGATTCTGTTATGTCCGCATCAATTGATTGGAATTGGTTGGGCGTTGCCACTGTTTGCAGAAATTGTGAATGCACATGGCAGAGAAGACTAAGAAGTTTTGATTTTGTTGATTAAAGTTGATTGTGTTGTATCAGCGATCGGATTGAATTGTTTGGATTCTACCGCTAGGTTCAAGGAGTTTAATTTTGCTTTTAACAGTTATGTCCCTAGAGATATTCAGTTAAAGACCAAAAACTATCTACTCGGTGAAAAAGAATTGACTAGAAGCTATTGAAATATAGTTTGAACGTTGAAAGTGTTCCTTGTTAATTGTTATTGTCTTTTTTCTGTGCAATGTATTAGCTCTTTTGTGAGATTGTTTTGGTTGTATATTGCATTCATATTCCCAATAATGTTTGAACCCTATTCAAGGACATAATGTTGGTTGCTTCTGTTGTTGTCAAGTGTGGTATATGTAGTTTAAAGTTTGTCCTTGGCCTTAATGTTTAAATTCAGTGGCAAGGACCCTTGATATAAAGAGTGTATTTTTGGCATTTCTTAACTAATGCTTCCTGTGTGCTAACTTCATTACAATTTTCATTTCACCATCTTCAGGTTAGAGATGAGGAAGGGCGGAGAAGATTCCATGGAGCCTTTACAGGCGGCTTTTCTGCTGGTTACTATAATACAGTGGGCTCAAAGGAAGGTATAAGTTCATTAGGGAATCATACCAATCCTGTTATAAATTTGGATTTTTTAAGGTGGTGGGTGTTAAATTTATGAATGAACCTGCAGGATGGGCACCTCAGTCATTTAAATCATCCAGGAAGAACAGAGCAGAATTCAAAGAGCAGAACATACTGAATTTTCTAGATGAAGATGAGAAAACTGTATGTTGAATAATACGTGCCAATATAAGTTTTTGTGTTATGTATGATTTTCAACATATTTATATGTATAAGTTAAGTCCCCCTATTATAAGTTCACTTCTAAGGTAGTATAGATGTAGATATTAGAGGCGTGATACCAAGCAGATCCAGCTTTATACTCTAGAACAATTTCATGCTGGAACTTTCTGTAAATATTGATTAGTGGTCCTTTTTTAATCCATATATCACCTTGAGATTTGAAATATTACAAGTACCCACTTAAAATGGAAAAAGTTAGAAACAAATCCTTCCAAGAATACAAAAAGGATTTAAATTTGTTAAAATTCTCAAATATATGAAAGTGTGTTCTATTAGAACTTAAGCAAGGAAGTATCTTGTAATTTTAGTTGCAATGGGGCAAGAGTGGGTGACATTTGTAATATTTCAAAATCTTAGGAGAGGGCTATGTATTTATCGTTAAACACTATGATGCTTTTAGAATAGGGATATGCTCGTCTTTGCTTGAAGGCATATCAACTAAAACTGTAAAAAATGGTGATACTATCATTAACCCAACTACAACATTTCAATAATGTGGACGAACTCAAGTAGGTTACTTAATTGGTGGTTGGGAGTTCAGTTTTTGTTAGTAGATTAAGTATTTTTGTGTTCTAACATACCCTTTACATGTATAATAGGAATTGGAAGGTCGTTTTTTGGGGACTACTTCACAGTTTGACACATTTGGTTTCACAGCTGCTGAAATTGCTCGCAAACAAGCTGAGAAGGAACAGAAACAGAGGTGCATTGTATTTCTCTAATTGTTATTATGGTCCTATAATGTGCATATCAATTAACTTCTATAGGGTGGAAAAAACACAATTTTTCATCTTTCGTGCTGCCTTTTTTATTTTAAAGTTCCTTATCCATAGTAATATCATACAAAGCAAGAGTGAATTTTAAAATGCTTTTGCTTTTCTGGAGCTTTAGTGTTTACAATATAATGAGGTTTTACAGGCAAACTATCAGATTTTGTTTTGTGCCAGTTGATTATTTGTATTGCAAAAATTGTGTGAAAAATGGAGTGCTGTTCAGTATCTTTTGATGCTTGACCTATGGTAATTTTTTTTGGGGAAATTCCTTTTATAAATAATCAAGGTATTGGAGAGCTTTGATGTATTAATTTCTTAAAGGGTATGCTCTGTTTCTATTATATTCTTCTTCTTTCCTCTTTACTGAACAACACAACCATGTCAACAACCATCACTAAACCTTTTCTCACTAGGTGAAGCTGGTTACTTGGATCAAATGACACCATAAAGTTTTCTTGTAAATCATGTTTGCAGACAAACTATTGACATTTTAGTTTTGATTTCACATTTTCATTTAGTCAAAGGGAGGGCAAACTTTTGTGCAACGGTAAGGTTGCTACCTTGTGACCTGCATGTCATGAATTTAAATTCTAGAAACAGCTTCTTTACCTGCAGAGCTAAGGTTATGTGCATTTATTTTTGTCTTCAGTGATGAGGAGGAATAGAAGATAAGATATGCTAGTTATCTGTCTATATGTTTTTTGGCTTTTAATCCAAATAGTTGTTAGGCTTACCTCTAGTTTTTCATGGTTCCGGAAATATTAAACAAAAGTTTCATTTTTAAAATTCTTTTCCCCTTGTGGTGATGATGGTGAGAGTATAATGTTTGACCTTCTGATCCCTTGAAATGTGATGCACTTTGAGTTAAAAGAATTTAGAAGGTTGAAATTTCCATGTATTTGTCCTGTATGAGTTTCCTTCCTTTTAATGAAAATACTCCCTGTTCATGTGTCTCTTTTCTCCATTTTTATCAATCTGAATGTTACAGACATGGATGTTTGTAACAAGCTATCATGCTACACTTTGGGTAATAATCAATCTTATTGAAAGCAAAATGCAAATTTATAGCTTCTTCTTTATTCTCCACACTTTACTTCTTTATTATTTTTTCTTTTTGTTTTTTGTAATCTTTCTGATGGGACTTCCTTGCTTGTTTGCCCTTTTCTTTTTCATTGTAGGCCATCCATAATTCCCGGACCTGCTCCCGATGAAATAGTTGTTCCAGCCACTGAGTCTGTTGGTCTGTTCCACTTAACTTGAATAGCATCTTCTTTAAAAATACTTTAGTTCTTACCTCCTTGTTTTTTAGGGGTGAAACTGCTCTTGAAGATGGGGTGGAGTCGTGGTCGCTCTATCAAGGATTCACATTCTGATACCCTGTATGGTATGGCTTCCAATTACCATTTTTTTTAGCTATTTGCTCCCATCTCATTTTATACTTTGCGATACAAATTCATGAAATATAAGTTGGATTGTAAGGAAGGGATCTTTGGGGCTGTTTGGTTTGAGAAAACATTTTGTTTTTATTTTCTGTTTTCACTTTGTCTTCTATTTTTACAAGTTTGTATAGGAAACAGTGAAAACAAATTTTTATTGTTTTCTATTTTCGTTCTTTGTTTTCACTTTTCCTGTATAAACTTCCGAAACAGGAAACGAAGTGAAAACAGACAATATTTTCTTAAACCAAACAACCCCATAAGTTTTACCCCTTTTTAACCATGAACTGGATTGTAGAAATCAGGTTGCTTTTCTTCCTTTTTTTCTGGATAAAATGACAGGATCACATAGTAGTTTGAGATCCATGTGTTGCTGGACTTGGAGCAAGATTCCTTTTCATTCCTCTCCGTCATTTGTTAATTGCATTTGATATTGATTTTATTGAGTTTAATATATTTATGATTCTCTGAGATTCAACAAGCATTTGTGATTTAGATTGTTATGTATATGCTACAATTGCTTTCAGCACTATAAAAAAAAAAACTAAATTAGGAGAAAATTATAATGAGTCTATGTAATATTTATATTACACTAATTGTTTTACGGTTTTCATCCTTTTTTTCTTATTTGGATGTTTGTCTTTCTTTTAGTGCAATCTTTTCTAAATGGCAAATCGATCTCATCCAACTAATTACATGCACTGATTTTCTTATAGGATGGGAGTGCACTCGGCATTGATGCTCTTCTAATTTATTTACTTTTCATCTTACTGTCTTATCATAACCTTTCCTTTTGCCTGGTAGTAGTGATTTTTCCCTTTTCACAATTGGGAATGGGCCTGGTATTTGCCTTGTTTTGTAGTATGGGCTTTTGGGGTGAGATTTTATAGTTGCTAGCTGGATTATCATGTTTAAAAGTTCTCACAGCCATCGTATTGTGTTTTTCTTGGTCTTTCTTCCTTTTCCTCCTAAATTACAACCTTTGTGTATTCCTCAGTCAGGGTTTGCCAAGTTCTTTTGGTAAAGATTATATGAGCTACTATTTATTGTTGTATTATTTTTTCATTTCCAGAAAATATATTAATCTAATATAAATTTTAATATAAAATCTTCTTTTTCATTTATGTTCTTGTTTGATTGCTGTCTCATTAGGCTTCCATGCAATTATATCTCAGTTCATGTAATTGTACTGTCTGTGTAGATGCCAGAAGACAGGCCCGTAGAGCTTTCTTAGCATTTTCTTCTGATGATCCAAAAGTGAAAATTACAGAGTCAGAGCCTATTGAGGGTGATATTGAAAATTTTCCAGAGCCTGTGAATGAAGATGCTCATTTTTCTAAGAGCACACCGGTATGAAGTTTCCATTAGCAATCATATATAAAGTGTTTTAGATTTAATGTATGATTATCTTCTTAATAGCTTGATTGATTGTTTCTTTCCTATCCAATATGATTCTTCGGGATTCTGATGTGATTTGGGTCCATCCAGAAAGAATCACTCCCAACCATGTGTAGGTCTTAGATTAACTTCTGATAAATGATTAAAATTTAAAATGATTCCTTAGAGAAAGGGTGAGGTATTTTTTTAGTATAATAAATAATTATATCTTTGAGTTTGAACATGTGTTTAGTAAAAGTGCTTTTTCCTTGCTTTAAATTGTTGCCGATTGCTAGAGAAGGTTTTTTTTTTTTTTTGGGGGGGGGGTTTAGTTGACATTTAGACCACTAAATATTGCCTACACAAAATTACTTCAATTAGCCTATTATTTGGCCTTCCCTTTAAATGATAAGAAATTATCATATATATTTGGCTTGCCAAATTTGGAAAACTCAAAAAAGAATAATGTGATCATATGGTTGATATTTCAATATAGTCGAATACTATATTAATGTTAATTATAAGATATTTGAATGGAGTAGAAAACAATCTTGAATTAATGTGAATGTTATGTTATGAGCATGATATGTAATATACAAACTTCCAATCCAATGGTGCAAATATATCTCTCATTCCTCAACAAAAAAATGTTTTAATTTAGCAATTGTCTCCTATTTTCCTATTTTAGCTGCTTGTAAGTACATTTGTATTGATAACAGGTATATGTCTTATATACATCCTTTCTTCAGGTTTACGTACTCAACCCAAAGCAAGACCTGCATGGATTAGGTTTTGATCCTTATAAGCATGCTCCTGAGTTTAGAGGTATGCATTTTCTTGATCTATATGTGGCAGCTGCTGATGTGGGTGCTAGAAATTCATAGTTAACTCCATTATCTCCTTTTTTACAGAGAAAAAAAGATCACGCTTAGCCAGCAATAAGGGACCTGGGAATAGCAAAAACTTCTCCACTAGAGATAGTCTTTTTGGTTTGAAGTGTAAGATACTTAAAACTGAGTATCTGATAATCCATTATCTTATTTGCCACTTGCTGATTTATGTAATTCATTGTCACAAAAATATCTTGCTCCAAGTTGATTTAACTCTCAGCTTCCTTTCATCAGCAGGAAAGGCTGCCCCTGGTTTTGGCATTGGAGCTCTTGAGGAGCTTGATGCTGAGGATGAGGATGTCTATGCCACTGGTTAGTAGTTCTACCCTTTCATGTTAGGAGTGAATACGGTTTAACTTGGTACTTATTTGGTATGCATGATAGGATGAGAAATCTACTGTTATAAGACCTAATAAAATTTAATTAGTACACAGTGTTTTGCTTGACATTGTATAACATTTGATATTCTACAAGATACTGCTATGTTAGGTGATGCACTTTATAGCACTATGTAGGTTGAAAATCAATACTTTTTACATAAATATATTAATAAGTATATTATATGATAGGACCCAGCAATAAGATAGGATTGGAAGTGCAAAGTACCTTGATGAAACAGTAATAACAAAGAATATTTCCTCTTTTTAGTATAGACAGCAGAGACAATCAAAGACTGAAGACATTGATGAAATGGAGCAGAGCTCCTTACAATGGTGATGAAAGCAATAAAGATAACTAAGAAACCTAGAAAAGGAAAATTATCCCTGGTCTCCCCCCTTTTCTGACGAAGAACTGCTTCTTCAAGCAATCCACCCAATATTCCTTCCACAATTTACTTGATACCTTCCCCCTCTCCATTAGCACCCCTTAAAAAGCACTCTTTCACACTCTTCCTGCTATTCCCACGATTCCCTCGTTATTCCACATCCCCCCTACCCCACGCCTTGTATGCATTGGGGGAATTTCGGATCTTTTCCCCCCTTCCTCCTCCACTGCTTCTGATGCCTCATTCCCCACTACTCACCCCTTTTCTTCCTTCTTTCATCAACTCTTAGGCCTCAACACTGGGCCCATTTTCTTTCCTTTCACTAGTGGGCTCTTTTTCCCTAGTCACTGGCCCTTTCCTCTCCCTCCTCTAGACCGTGTAATGGTTCTATCATTATATTCATTTAATTTGTTATGTTATACTAATTTTGGGAGAAATAGAAGTCCCTCTGGCCTAGGGAAAAAATTGTGATCACGGTACATTTGATAAAAAAAGCAAATTGAGTCTACACACAGAATAAAAAGCCCATTATTTGGGCAGGGTAGATATTTTAAATTAGAACAATGGTATAAAGGATGTCTTTAGCAAGGTATTTAAAAAGAAATTGAGAGAAACGATTCTCCTTGGAGCTATATGCTTGAAGAATATCTAGGCAGAAAGAAGGTTTAAGCCTTAAGGGAGTAAAATCAAGAAGGCCTTTATTAATCTTTTCTTTCTGTGCCTTTGGTTGTCTACTCATTATAGTAGATTGCAAACTTATAAGTCCTCTTTGACATGCAAACTTATATATATTTTTCAGCTAATCAGCTCATCACTTGCTTAATTATGACCAAATTGTCAAGTATGTTGAAAAAAAGTAAAAACCATGGAGGGCAAAAAACAAATGTTTGTATGCTAATGTGAACTAGCTGGATACAATTACCACACTGCAGATCAATCAAAAGGTAGACCATTTCAAGAACATAAAGCAGGATACTAGTCCGAGTTCCTAAATATTAATGACTTCAAAAAATGTCATTATATGCACTTGTATCATGCATCAAGCCATCTTAACCTTTTTCTACCTCAAATTGCTAAACCCTAAACCCTAACATTGTGTTTGGTTGAGGAAAGAAAATGAATGAAAATAAGTAAAATAGAGTAGAAGAGAGTGTAAAGTAAGGTGGTTTGGTTGAAGTGAGTGAGTGGAAAAGAGATGAAATATCTGAATTAAAGTAGTTTGGTAGGTAAGAAAAGAAAAGAGAAAATAAAAATATATTATTATAATTATTATTTATCATAATTATTTTATTATTAATATGATTCTTATTTATTATTATTATTTTATTGTTATTATTTATTTATTTATTATTATTATAAGGTGCATATAACAAGGGGGTAGATGGGATAATGGGGGTGATGGGTAATGAGATTCAGTGTGATTATGTTGGACAACAAAATCGATTATGTTGCATTTCGAATATCGCTTTCTACGCCTTTGCATCTTTGCGTGAAATGTTTACACCGTGGGTCTCAAATGCATTTTAAAACTTCATTTATTCTTCTGCAGCTACCAAATGAACGTAAAGCCAATCTTTCCATGCTTTTCTCTGATCCTCTCTTTCTTTCCTTGATCTTTTGCCACAACAAAACACGTTGTAAGGATACTAAATGTCACTAAAGTATCACATTAAAACTTGCTGCTTCTTATTATGCAATACGAAATAGAGTAAGCAAATCTCACTTAGTTGCTCTTCTGGCATACAATTTTATATGTAAAGCAGGTCATAGGTTTCTACTGAGATTGTAATATAGAGAAAATTCAATTCTTTATCAGCTTTCTTTGTAAAAAGGCAGCCCAGTGCATGAGGCTTCTGGCTAATGGAATTTGGGAAGAGTAGATGCATTTAGCCTTACTATCTTCATAAGTGTAGAGATAAGTTCCGCAATTTGAACCTCTATGTGATCAACATTACTGTTGTACCAAGGCTCTCCCTCTGGACAACTAACTAAAATGGCAATAATCTTTTGTGCTTTCAATTTGGAGGAAACTGTTAAGCTTCCAACAACTATGCTGTCTTTGCTACATATTTCTTTGAATGAAGATACAATGCAAACAGGACCTTGTTTTAGATTTTCCTTTTTTAAATTTTAAGTCCACTGTACCAAACAAATATATTAAAGAAGAATAGAACATTGATTATTACAACATAAGAAAGGACATACTATCAGAGGTAAGAACAACCTGCTGCTGTGACTTTTGATTCATGCGAATGTTTGTCTTGAGGATGTCAACACAAAGGCTTCCTGCTAGAGTTTCTTACGTTACAAGGGTTTCCTTCTTATATGAACACAAAGGACATACTATCAGAGGATGTGACCTTTTGATTTATTACGAAGGTTTCCTGCTAGAGTTGGCCGAGAATGAGAAGATGAGCTTGAACTGTGGGAAAAAATTGGGTAAGCTGCCAAGCCATGGATGGTAGCAAAGCTGTAGAAGATAAGATTATTGGTGGTGAAAGGGGAACGTATAAAGGTGTTGGGAGCATGCTTATCATTCACCTAGCTAATTATTGAATCATGAGTCATAAATTTATCAAACTAGGTAGTGGCCTTTGCATTTGCATGTTTTTTAGGAAAAAAAAACAGAGAAAAAGAGAGAATGAAGTTAAAAAAATGATAAATATATAAAAATTGTCCAGCCTAAACATGGATGGCTAGACAGTTTTTATACAGTCACAGATCACAAGATTCAAAGACGCAAAAGTTACCTAAAACATCATAATCATAAGTTTCATAAAACAAAATCCCATGAGTGAGTCCTGCTATCAATTTATATAGAAGCTAATAAATAAAAAGTCCATGGTATATAAGTAATCAAATGAACTCATGAGTCATAATTCTTTGTGTTCCTACTAAATGGCAGTTTGTCTTAAGTGCACTAAACCACTTTACCCACTTTCAGCTTTCATTTTCTAGATGATGATTGTTTTCCCCATATGGATGTGTATATGCTTAAATTTTTTTAACCAGAGAACAATTTCTTTGAAGTAAGCTTGAGAGAGTAAATTTTCTCCTATAAAAATGAGAAAAAATAGGCCTGATGTTTTTTGTTTTGTTTTGTTTTTAAGGTTACGAATTTGAAGATGCTTATGTTCAAGAAGTTGAAGAACCTTCAACATTGAGATTAGAAAACCAGAGAAAGAAAGAGCAGAAGGACCAGAGTTATCTGCCTGGTTTTAGAGTTGCATCCAATTCTGACTACAAAATGGAAAGGTTACAGAAGCAGTTTATTGCCAAGCTATTAAACTGATATGGTTTTTTATTTTAAAATTCTATATTATAACTTTTATTGTTTTACATTTGTATTAACCCTGATTTGGGTTAATAGTATTTCTAGGGCATAGGGATCTAATATCATAATATTAACAGTTTTTGGGTTATGAAGTCTATATATGCTTATCTTTTTTATTCCTTTACCTATTTTGTATTTACATGATTGCACATTAAACCATAATTGTGTAAACTGATTTTCAGATTTGAGCCTCCTTTGATTTCCAAGGATTTTGTGCCCCACCATGAATTTTCTGGACCGCTTGACATTAACCGCAAGAGCTGTGAAGTTACTCCACCGGATGTTCCTCCTCCTGAGGATGGCAATTTAAAACTATTAATTGAAGGGGTTGCAAATCTGGTAGCTAAATGTGGTAGATTATATGAGGATTTATCTAGAGAAAAGAATCAATCAAATCCATTGTTTAATTTTCTTTCTGGAGGAACTGGCCATGAATATTATGCAAGGAAATTGTGGGAGGCACAACAGAAATACAAAGACCAGTCTAGTCGGCAATTGGATGGAAAAATGCCTCCCAGTGTGCAGAGGCTTACAGCTGAGAGCCGAGGCCAGATCTTAGGGGAAAAACCTCTAGAAAAAAGCTCCCAAGATCCATCCGCATCTGTTGCTTCTACAGATATTCATCTCCAATTTAATCTTACTGATACTTTTACCAAGTCTGCATCACTTGTAAGTAGCATAATCTTTCTGCATTAAACTGTTAATTAGATAATGAGAAAATATCTGTTGCTTCTAGTAGTTTGGGTTGGCTGACCAGATTGTGCCTTCAACTCAGATAATTCCTTTGACATGATTTTTAGATTCCTTTCCATGGAATCTTTTAATGAAAAGGGTATAGCTGAATGGTCAGACGTTTGGCACAATGGTCACTGTCCATACCATCAGGCTTGGGGTTATACTGGTTTCTGTACAAATCCTAAAATAAGTTAAAGTGTGATTTTATCCTCCCCCTTTTTGCACTGACCTTTGTTGCTTCCCCAGATTGTAAATACCCAAAAAAAACTTGGATCTTTAGTGATCTTTGTTTCCTTATTTTTGAACCAGAGTGAATTAATGAATGTGGAAAAGCCTTTCAAAGATGATCCTGCAAGGCAAGAAAGATTCGAGCAGTTTCTTAAGGAGAAATATAAAGGAGGATTACGTTCTGCAAGTTCTAGTTTAGCTGGTGATATGTCAGAAGCTGCTCGTGCTCAAGAGAGAATAAGTTTTGAGGCTGCAGCTGAGGCAATAGAAAAGGGACGACAGGGCAGGGAAAGCAAACCTTTAATTCCATCTTCCATGGATTTCATTCCAGGTGGTGCTATGCAGTTTACTTCTAGTGAAGTACAGGTATGACTAAGGTGATGTTCCTATTGTTTCTTTCCCTGCCTTGGCTAATTTTATTTGATGTATCTTGTTCTAACAGCCAAAGAAAGACCTGCAAGCTGAAGATATTTTGAGGAAGAAAATGTACCCTAAGAGGGAAGAGTTTCAATGGCGGCCTTCACCTCTTCTGTGCAAACGCTTTGATCTTGTTGATCCTTTTATGGGGAAGGTACTTCAAGTAGACTGTATTTTGAAGTGATTCCATATTGATTTGGAAAACATTTTTCACTTTTTAAGCTCAGTATTTAAATTATGTTCTTAATTGTCAGATAATGTTTCACACTTAGACATCTTCCTTGCTTTTTGCAGCCACCACCTGCTCCACGGATTAGGAGCAAGATAGATTCCTTGATTTTTACCTCAGATTCTGTCAAAAGTGCCAAAGTGGACAGGCCTGTTACTTCAAAGAAGGACATCTCACCTTTGCAACAATCTACTACTAAAGAAATAACCAAAAGTATTACTGAAAATGAAACTGAAGGGGACGTGGAAGTTGAAAATATTGAAAGGCCAGTTGACCTATACAAGGTAACACTCAATTTCTAACCCTTTCTGATCATTCTACTTATGACTAATACTTTCATGTGAAACCATTTTACAAAGCATATTTTATACATGTTTTTTATTGCCTTTTTTGTCCATGACCATAAAATCTTGGGAGTAGCTTTTGATGACAATACAGATTTAATTTGATTTGAGTCTCATGTGCATATTTTATATGATGTTGCACACGACAACCTATAACAAATTCATGTATTGCAGGCTATTTTTTCTGATGATTCGGATGATGAAGGGGAAGACCCTAGTATTAGGAGAATGGATAATCAAGAAAAGAAAGCTGAAGTAGCTAATGCAGCATTGAGCCGTTTGATTGCTGGTGATTTTCTGGAATCGTTGGGCAAGGAACTAGGAATTGAGGTTCCTCCTGATATGCCTTACCCAACACAAAAGTCCAGGAATGCTGCACCTCAGATACACATTGTTAATGAAGATGCAAGAACTGACATCCTGAAGAGTGAAAACGACAATGTGCTGACCTTAAATCATGATTTGCCATATGATCAGCACATTGCTCGTGAGGATGGACCATCAAAAGGTGGCACCATTCATGGAAATATGCTTGAGAGCAGTAATGGAAAAACCAAGGGAAACAGTATCATGGACAGTAAACCAGACAAGTCTAATGAGGAGAACATTAAAGATGAGGGGAAAATTGAATCG
This sequence comes from Pachyrhizus erosus, assembly GCA_026544285.1. Taxonomy (NCBI): domain Eukaryota; kingdom Viridiplantae; phylum Streptophyta; class Magnoliopsida; order Fabales; family Fabaceae; genus Pachyrhizus; species Pachyrhizus erosus. The sequence goes on from JAMLFT010006259.1 coordinate 13,891, forward strand.
CCTTTAATCCACAGCCAAGACTATAGCAGCAGTTCAGAAGAAGAAAGGAGAAGAAAGCGGTCTAATAGAGAAAAATACGAGTACAGGAAAGATAAAACCCCTGTAACACACCGCCGAGATTATAGCAGCAGTTCTTCATTAGAAGAGGAAAGGAGCAGAAAACGTTCCAGACATCATCGACATAAGATGCGTGATGCAGGAAGTGATTCATCTAGTGATGATGAAAGAAGAGATAGACACAGTTCAAGGTCAAAAGGAAGAAGGAAAGGTTCTTCCCGAGAAAAAAGCAGAAATGAAAAACACTCAAAACATCACAAGCACAGAAAGCATGAATCTCCATATAGATCCTCTCGTTATAGCAACGAGAAGGACAGTGCACATTCCAAAAAAGAGAAAAGGCGGAGGGAATGAGACAGGGACTTGTTTCCTTTGTTTTCGAGATCAATTTGAAATTATATTGGGGGATAACTGTTGTATTAAAAGATGTGACTAGGTTCTGGAGTTGTGATGCTGAGGTGCACTCTATGGATTTCATTTGCTCCGACCGAAAACTCAAGCCTCTTGCATAGGTTGCTTTCTTTAGTGGTTTGAAGTAATGCTGCTTAATTCAATCCCCCACCTTGTCCTTTCTTAGATGTAAAGAAACGGAATTGGTACCTCATTATTTGGACTAAAATTTTGGGAGTTCTTTATCAAAAAAGTGGGAAAAAAAACCTAATTAGGAAGTTGAGGTAATGCTTAGCCCCAAGGTTTACAATGGTGCATTGTATAACTTATTTTAAGAACCAAAAAATTGTTTCCATTTCCTTTTTTGTCTAAAACTCAAACTTCTTAAAAGTATAGAAGATCAGATGGATTTTGAATTCTCCAAACTAAACATGTTGAAGAATACATCAGGCATTTGACCTAGTTGGAGGATTGTAAATTGGCACAACCCAAATATCAATCACTAAATGTGATTTATACGTTCATGTACATTGACATTACTGATGATTCCAGATGCTAGTTTTCCTTGTGTATCAAATAAAGGGTTCATCGGTGAGGCAAGAAAAATTATTGAATCGAAAAGATAGTATTGTGGCCGGAAAAATGTCCTTTACTATTGTAGTCTTGTTGGGGATAATGTTGAGAATAGTGGTTTGGACAGGCCACCTTGAACAAAACGTATATAGCAACCATATGACGATTTGACTCGATTCATATTTTTAATAAAGATTACTTTTATTTTGAAAAAATTATTTCTAAATTTTTGTAGTGTATTTTTTTTTTAAAAAAAGAATTGGAAAATTAGATTTTTGATTATTTTAAGAAGTTACTTTTAAGTAGTTTTTGAAAAAAAAAAATATAATTATAACATTTTATATAATTGTGAACAAATGAAAAATAAGTCAAGGGGTCTAACTCGTTAAACAAAATATATTAATTATAGTAAATTTTGAACACATGTCATTGATTCTTTAAAAAAAAACATGATTAAATTATACTATGAAAGAAAAAACCTAAATAATAAAAAAATGTTATATTTTATTTAATTTTAATAGTGTTCATGCAACAACACTAATCAAAGGATTAAGCACTAAATAATAATCAATAAATTTGTTACTTTTCTAAATGAATAAATTATCAATCTAATCTCTCAAGTACTATTTTCTTCTAAATAGTTTTTAAAATAATAAAATTACATAAAAAAAATTTTAAATAATAGAGTATTAATCAGTTTAATCTTTATACTAGTATATTCTTCTAACATTAAAAGACTAATTTAAAGATTTTTTAATATTTAAAAATTACATAACATAATTTCTAATACTTTAGAAATTATTTATATAATTCATTACTTTAATTTCTCCTTACAAGAAAAGGTAGTACTTTAAAAACTAAATAATTTATTTAAGTTGTCCCATATGTAACATTACTAACAAAATGAAAATGCCTGTTTACTTCCTCGTAATCCCAGTGTGACCGTCATCACATCACGAAATAAAAAAGGACACTGAAAATAAAAATTAAAAAGCATTCACTCTGATTGCCATCTCCAATCTAGTCTTCATTATTTTTATTTACGTATTTTAAATGGGTCACATTATTCCATATAATTTATTTTTACATTAATTTAAGTATCTCATTCTCCAACTCAACAATTTAAAAAATTAAACGAGACTCACAAATAACTTCATCTCTACATTTTGATAATATAAATTTTATTTTTATTTTGTACTTTTTGGTCACACACATGATCAGAAGAACCTCTGTTTGTATAAGTACCACGTGCTCTAAAAGTTTAATTAAGTTAAGGTGCTTAATTGGAATGCACCCGTTTTAGCTTCACCGATGCACATCCCCTAATGGGGCCGATACCTTTTTTTTTTTTTTTTTTTTTTTTTTTTTTTTTTTTTTTTTTTTTTTTTTTTTTTTTTTTTTTTTTTTCTTTTTTTT